>CAEGAF010061332.1:0-52148 GCA_903067075.1 Micropoecilia bifurca
CACACACACACACACACACACACACACACACACACACACACACACACACACACACACACACACACACACACACACGATAATTAAGAGCATTATTTAAAACTTCATGGGTTTGTGTTGGTCTGCAACATAAAATGCCAACAAAATGAAGGAGATAAAGTTCAAGGAGTGCATTCTTGTGCGTAGCAATGCAATAGCCCCCTCCTTCCTGAATGCACAGCGTATGTAATGGAAAATAAAATTATGTATTTCACATCTATAAGCTTTAAAAAAATTATTGACAACCATGAGAAAGAGTATATTGCAATGCAGAGAGTTTGAAATATACAGTAACTCTAGAAATGAATTCCCAGCACAGACCAGATTCCATTTTAAATCAAATTACACTGCGTACATGCAAGTCATTTACGGAATTACTTCCAGGTTAGATTTTTTATTTTTCTATTTTTAGGCTAGATTACTTTTTAATAATGTTATATTGAATTAGTGGATGTATGCTGCGAGTATTTGTTACATTTTCAATTTTACAAATTCAGATTGATAGTATAAAAAATCAATTAGTACATTTGAATTAAATAAAAAAAAGCTGCAATAAAACAAAGAACACAGATAGATAGATAGATAGATAGAAAGAAAGAAAGAAAGAAAGAAAGAAAGAAAGAAAAAAGAAAGAAAGTGCCCTCTTGTGGCCGAATTTATATGTGCATGTGAAGTCATGAATTCTGTTTCCAATGTGAGGGATTGGCTGATGTTATGCTTTATCTAAAATTGACCAGAAATTAGAAGCTGTTGATTTTTTTTTCAGAAGAAAATAATTAATGATGTTAGAACAAATTTGGTAACACACAAGATGTGGCAGTCATAATGATATGTTTAATGTCAATTGTGTTTAATTATTTTAAGCTTTATTAAAGCATGAATAGGTTTTGCACAGTCAGCTCTCTATGGTCAGATCTTTTGCCCTTAATGCTAACCTCATGAGAGCAGCTTTACAGGAACAATTGAAAATATAAGTTTGTTTTGAGCTCTACGACATCCAGCAGTTAATGTAACTTTTTATTTTACACATGCTACGTTATTTTCTATGAAATAAAATGTTGTATATAATTTAAAAATATTCTGTTAGATAAAATTGGAAATATGTGTAAAAATACATAAATTCAGATTTTAACACTGTAAATGTCCCAAGATTTTTAAGCATCTGTAAACTTCACAAAAATACTGTAAATAGTTAACTTCACTCAGATTTCCCTTTATGGAAAGATCATGGCATCTAAAATAGCACTTTTTTATATTTATATATATTTGCAACTTGTAAAGATTTTTGGATTTTGTTGTTTCCATTCTAAGTCCAAACTGACACAGCATTCTCCAGTTTTCCGTAGATCTTTTTGATAGTTCCGCTTGTATCTGATAAGCACGATGTTCTGTTGCCATACACTTTATCAGCAGGCAAACGATAAGCCTCATAAGTAACTAAATTTGTCTTGGGTCTATAATACAAACGCGCCAAGTTTGCCTTTTTAAATGAAGAGGCAGAAAACCCACTTCTCTGCTATCACAACATCTGGTAATGTGACTGAAGTAGACAGAAGTAAAGGCGCAGAGTAATTCCACTTAGATAAGAATCTCACAGGAGGTGTGACTGCATGTTCATCATGAGACCATGATCTGTTAGCTCGCTGGTTTTCAGTCGCCGTTTTCCGGACTGTAAATTTAAGGCTTAATGCCCTTTGGCTGTTGCTTTAACAAACGCTCTGATTATCTGTTTTTGGTTCTTCTGCCTCACCTGGGTTCACCTTTTCAAGCCTTTGTCATGATAACTCCACTCAGTCTGAACTCCCACTGATAGGTTTTGGGACGAGTTATATTTTATAAGATCAAACACACATGAAAACAACAACAACAACAGCAGCAAGTCTTTTGATAATGCCTTGTAAGTGGAACATTAGTTTGAGAATAGATTTCCCTATTTCAAACCTGTGACCTTCCTGAGATGTTTATCTTAACTGATGACTTGATCCTTCAGCTAATGTATATTTTTCCGCCATTATAGTCTCCTGCAAAGTGGAGTACAATTAGGCTCTTTCTGAGCAGCTACACTTTAAAACATGCATGTGGATAAAATTTAATTATCTGCCCTTCTTTAATTTATGCCATTCCTGACCTCCATTTTGATCATCACTGCTTATTCATGTAAATACGATCTTCAACAGAATTTATTTATTTTTGGAAATAGAAATGAATCACAAACCTTTTATTTTTCATGCTGTAAACCTTAGATTAAATTAGCATAACCTTTAAGTTTAAAATGTGTGGTTAATAACTCTAGCATATCAGAGTACAGTTTGTTCCTTGATTGACAAATATTTAATTCTTACAAAAAACGATCAGTTCTGTCCTATTTAAGAAAAGAAGGTTTTATAGTAACTGGATTCCATGAACTCGTCACAATCTGATATAGCAGATTAATCTGCTTTATCCAATGCTTCTACCATAGTTTCAATAACACATGATATTTGACATATAATCAGACATATAAAGAAAAAATAATCTAAGCAAAGAAAAAAAGAAGACAAAAAAATACAAAAGCTTGAAACAGTTGTCCGTTATCCAAATCCTGTACCAATATTCATTATTTCGGAATAGAAACTGATGCACTATTAAGAGTCTCCTTGCATAGCAGTGGCTTCTTCATTTACAGGGCCAATAAAAGTTAAGCGCATGCTGTTTCACAACCAGCTGCCATTTTCACAAACTCAGCGCTATGTCTAAATGAAACAAATGTAAATGAAAGTTACTGCTTTCAGAGGTAAATGTATTTTAGTATTTTTAGGACCCACA
Organism: Micropoecilia bifurca; assembly: GCA_903067075.1. Lineage (NCBI taxonomy): Eukaryota > Metazoa > Chordata > Actinopteri > Cyprinodontiformes > Poeciliidae > Micropoecilia > Micropoecilia bifurca. The sequence goes on from CAEGAF010061332.1 coordinate 2,842, forward strand.
TTTGTCTCGCAATTTCAAACAGATCAGCAGGATGATAGCAAGCTAAAAACGACTCTAAAGCTTAATAAGACATCAACAAATAGTGACAACTTGAGATCAACAACTCTCCACATTAGCCATGAGATGCTACCTAGATACCATTTGAGTTATTTGATAAATTCCCAATATAAGCTTTGTCTATCGTACTATCACAAATGTAAACATGTGGAGTTGGTTAAACTGTTTTGAGATCTTTACTATGATGTTTTTGCGTTAGCCAGATGAGGATAATGTTGTCGGCTGGATTTCTTTTGTATTTCATAGCATTATGAAATATCAGGCAACTTCTTCATAAAATGTTGGTGTACTCCCCTAAAAAAGTTTTATTACTTATAATCCAGTGATTCGATGCGTTAATGATCAGAAACACGTGGCCGTGACAATAAAGAAACTGTTCACTGTTATCAACCCAATAAATCAACAATCAATTAAAAAAAAAAAAAAATCTGTATGAGGAGCTGAAGAGAAGAGAGCATAAAACAGGACCTTGTTAGAGTTTTTGCAATTTGGTTCTGCAGGATCCAAAACATATGGCCAAATCAACAAGGTAATGGTTCAACTGACACAAAATCAATTTTTCCATGACCATCTCAGTTCCCAGATCCCAAACCTTTGGGATGACCTAAGATAACATATCATAAGAGGCATCACAGAACTGGGTGATCTAGAGACGCAGTGCAAAGAGGAAAGGTCAAGTCGCTTTGTCTGCTGAAACATGCAGAGCAGGAGAAGATCAGCTATATCCTTCAGCCAAAATGTGGCAATGTAGAACTAGTAGCAGCCTGGGTACCAGTAACTGTATCACTGATGTTAATATAGGATACATCTCAAAGTCTGCGCTAAAAAAATGCATACAAATAAAAGTTGGCTTTTTTAAAAATGCTTCGTTTTTTTTATTATTTTTTTTTTATGTTATACAGTCTTGTAATTCTGATGAGAAAAGGCAAAGTTAGGAGTATAGCCAACATATACAAACTTTTCCATTGACTGACTCAGAAAACAAGGTAACATTTCATTTAATGGAGACCTGGAGAAATACTGTCCGTTATTGATTTGATTGATTTAGAAATATAGCATCAGGATCCCTGAGTTGTACATACAGCAACATGCTTCTCCTCAGAAGCATTTTTTTTGGCTTGTTTCTGACGTAGCTTGTCCACCGGCGCTGCACATTTCTGACCCAGCTCCCCCCTCTAATTGATTTGGCACGGTAGATCCGATATCCTTTTCATGATAGTCAAACTTTACTATGATAACTCTCTATGGCCCCCATTCTTGCTTTTATAGAGGTATAATGTTTCCACGTCTGTTTTTGTGTGTGTGTCCACGCCATCATTTTTTTTTACTGCCCAGTGTCTTGGGAGTTAAAGTGCAATGAGAGAGAATATGGATTAAAATATCATTTTAAAACCTCTGTGCCACAAAAAGAGCGTGATGTTGACTTATTTTTTACTTTACATCTTCAACAAAAAGGCCCTATTTGAAGGGAAAACTCTGTAAAAAGGTGTTAAGTCGAATATTGTAAGGTATATAAGTTTTGCTTGTTTACTCTGGACACAAAATGATCAAGCCATTCATGGGACGCAGAGCAAGGGAATGCAAAAACAATTTGGACAAAGTTTTCCTTGAGGGACAAAAGAACGAAAAAAAAGAAGAAGCAGAAGAAGCAGCTTCGGTCTATTAAACACGCCTAATTATTGCAATTATCACATCTCTACGAGCTTCAGAAAAGTCAAGTGATCCCTCATGTGGTTCCATGTGTCAGCAGTGCGACATTTTGCACGGCTGTGTTCCACGGCCGTGAGGGCCAACCGCGGCTTTGCAGCAGCGCCCTTTGTTAAATGAGCGCGACCGCTGCGAGGGACCACGCGGAGCCTTTCTGACGTGGGCTGAGGTGGAACTCGTGGAGGACAGCGGATCCTCTTCTCCACGCTTCGGCTCAGCGGTGTCCGCACCTTGGACTTCTGCGGTCACCTCCACTGTGAGAGGTTTAGTTTGTGCTCATCAGGTGGCTTCCGTTGGACAACGAATACAGTTGATTGTCGTTGTTTTTCGGAGCTCAATTCGACTCTTCAGTGTTGTTATGAACGTGCTGATGTTGTAGGTATTTGATAAAAAAAAAAAAAAAGTCAGTGCGAACTGTGGTTTTCCTGCGCAAAACCCTAAAACCGACGAATCTCATTTTGCTGGTGAATCCACTGTCATCTATCTATCTATCTATCTATCTATCTATCTATCTATCTATCTATCTATCTATCTATCTATCTATCTATCTATCTGTGTTCTTTGTTTTATCTTTTGATGGATTGATGCATAATGATGTGTTTTGTTCAGAACTTTTTCAGTTCTTCCGTTCTAAAAAAAACAATCTGTCATATTTCTCGACTTAAATTACGCAGATGTCACAGCATTTCGTGTATTACAATAATATCAGTGTGTAATATCTTGTTTTGGGTATTTTGGTATTTTTTCACAAAAATGTGTAAATAAACAATTAAATATATAAATTGATAAACTAATTAAATTACAAAGTTTTAACCATTTTGGCTTAAACATTCTACAAGTTAGACTAATGTTTTTTTTGGAAGATTGTCATTTTAATGTCCTTTTTGGGTATTTGGAAAATGAAACAACATTTAGACATAAGTGCAGTTCTATTAATAATCAGGATATATGAGATGTTTTTGAAAACTATATCTTTGTTTAAAACTAAAAAATATCGTGTTGCACGTTTTGTGTCAGCATACTGGTAAAACAGTTGCGAAAATCTATAAACATTTTGAAATGAGTAAAGTAGATGTATTTTTTCCCCTTTAAGGTACTTGTGGGATTATATTTGTCTTGTTCCTTAACAAGCATACAACTAATGTTTACTGCAGGATTGCTAACCGGTTAACATGTGTAGAAAGACACTAATGCGCATATGTTTGCATATCAGAGTTCAGAACTAATGATGTTTCTGCTTTGGAATGGAGTGTCCCATTTATCAGCTGAATGTTTCACTCACCACCTGAGTTAAGTGTCAAGGCTGGAGGTTGGAGACATGGGGTCACACTCCACCTTACCGTCGGTGGCTGGAAGCTCTCCCATATGAACATGTTTGCTTTATTGAAAACATTTACTGATTGTGAAAACTTTAAAGCAAAGACTCCCGTGACAAGTTGACCTCACGAGGTCAATTCAACCACAACTTCAGCCTCTTCTGTCCAATCACAGAGCTCCTCCTACTTCCTAATGTCCGGGTCCCGAACCAATCATTGCGCCCAGCTGGGAGTCAGAGGGGATAGAGTCCACAGATAAAAATCTTTGACCGTCATCCATCCTCTCAGAGCATCTTTCTTATCCTCCGAGGATCCCGTCCGAAAACCCGGAGTGTCGATTCCAAACTCTCCCCATTTTTTATAACGTTAGGCAACATCTTTGCGACCCGGGTTCACTTTTCTTCCCCAACTGTGGCAACCTGTTACTCAGGAATCCAGACGACGGCAAAGGGCAAATGAAACAAAACTGACAAAAGGCAATTCCTGGATTAAAAAAAAAAGATAGAGAGAAAGAAAGAAAGAAAGAAAGAAAGAAAGAAAGAAAGAAAGAAAGAAAGAAAGGCGCATCGCAGACTTATCCAGGTGACAGAGATCGGAGGGAATATGACGGCGCTGGCAGGAGGTTTACCGAGAATGATGAGACCGACTCCTCACCAGAACTACCCGCGTGGAGGATACTCGTTGGAAGGTAAGAAGCCACCACCAGTTGCGGGTGGACTTGACAAAAAAAAATAAAAAATAAAAAAGACAGCAGAAACTTTGGCCAACTTTGTTAAACTCGATTTGTTGGAATATTTACTCTTGAAAAATTACTATGTTAGATAAAAAAAAGTAATAAGAATTTTGTAAACCATAAAATTCAAAAATAAACAGCGACACATTTTCGAGAAAAAGTAAACATTTCAAAATTTAACTGACATTACGCAATTTACAACTAATTTAATTTAGAGTCAAAATTCTGTGACGCAAGTACACTTTCCTTAGTAAGACAGAAATGAAGAACATTTTTTCCAAGTAGATGTCAAGTTTTTTTGTTGTTTTTTTTTTTGCATTTTAAGTATGCAGTCTTGCAGGTTTTAAAACATTAACATAGACAATTTTGACATTTCCTCCTCCAATTTTGGATGATAAATTGTGCGTTATTTGGACACAGACAGTTACCCGGCTGAATAAAAACGCTCCCTGTCCAGTTTCCACTCCGTTAGGACAGGGTCGCGTCAACCAGCTCGGAGGAGTCTTCATAAACGGCAGACCTCTCCCCAACCACATCCGCCACAAAATCGTAGAGATGGCCCACCACGGAGTCCGGCCGTGCGTCATCTCCCGGCAGCTGAGGGTGTCCCACGGTTGCGTCTCCAAAATTCTCTGCCGGTACCAGGAGACGGGCTCGATCAGGCCGGGAGCCATCGGAGGCAGCAAACCAAAGGTATCATACAGCTGTGTCTATCCAATAGAAATAATGTGTTCATGTAAGAATTTAGTTTATATGCTCCTCAACATTCTGAGATGAAACTACCAGCAGGAGTTAAGCGCAGTCGCTGCAGCTTTACCATTAAGTTAAAAAAAGAAGTTTGGTAATTCGTTTTTATCATGTCCTCTTTTTAATATTTGTTCCCCCTCCAAAACATGCGTTATAAATAACAGAGTGATCTTTGGTGTTGTCAAAATATGTAACAGCAAAGTCTGTTTAAAACTTTACTTTGGTTCTCTCTCAAAGTAAAAGTAAAATATAGATAGAGGTCAAGCTAAAAAGTTTATATTTAGATCTGCTTTTTGCGATTTGCTCAGAACACGACAAGGTAAACGTGATCTTCTGTCCTTTTTATATATTTTTTAACAACCATACACATATTCATGTGGCGTCCAGTTCTGTGGATATTTATAAACCGATGCTGTAAATTTCTTGCGTTTTGTGGCTTTTGTGTTTTCTTCCAAGCGGTAGCACTTTATTCAATTAACATGACGTGTCCCGGTTGTCTCTACGAAGCAAAGTGCCTCCCCAGAAGTGGACAAGAAGATCGAGGAGTACAAGAGAGAGAATCCCGGCATGTTCAGCTGGGAAATCAGGGACAAACTACTGAAAGATGGAATCTGCGACAGGAACAATGTCCCCTCAGGTATAAATACATTTAAGAAAAAAAAGAAAAGCTGACATTTTGGTCTGAATTTATTGGGCAGTATTGATTTGGTCTCTGTTTCTCAGTGAGCGCCATCAGCCGCGTCATGCGCTCGAAGTTTGGCGGAGTTGGTGAGGACGACGAGGAGGAAGATGAGATGGTGAAGAGGACGCTGGAGGACAGCGAGCCTCGGACAAAACACAGCATCGATGGCATCCTGGGAGACAGATGTAAGTCCGACTTTATACACTGTAATCATCCAAACCACTGAAAGCAAAACAGAAGACTGGAAATCAGGTTTCAATAATAATAATAATAATAATAATAATAATAATAATAATAATAATAATAATAATAATAATAATAATAATAATAATTTTCTTCCTGTTTATAGTTATTTTTAGACTATTTAAAAGTATAACGTTTAAAGTTTGACGCAGTTTACGCATACTTCTTCTTGTTCTCAAAAAGAAGAAGAAAAAAGTTTTCAGACGAGCTTTAAAAAAAAATCTAACATTTGTTTAGCTTCCAAGCCTGAGAAAGTTTTTTTTTCACTTAATCGGACACTTAAGGATGAACTTCACTGAACAAAGCGCGGAGAGTCCATTGAGTCTCACACCTCAGTTTGACGCGCACAAAAGCCCAAATCCAGCAAGCAGCGAAGTATCGTACAAAACAAAACAAAACAAAAAAATGCCAGAGCTTTTTTTCTTTTTTAATAATGAGGAGAGAAAAGAGAGAGGGTGAAAAAAAGATACACTGACAAAAAGGCGGTGAGAGGAGACATTATGAACTCGCAATGAGCGATGAATTATTCAGGGAGCCAGTGCGCCATGATTGCACAAAGAAATGTCACTTTTGAGCCGTCTGTCACTGTTAACAGTTAGCTTTTTTTTAATTTTTTTTAAAGAAACCAGGCCTTTAGACAAACACCTGTTGATTTATAACCTGTTGGAGACTCAGCAGGTTTGTTAAAAGGGAAACCCGGATATAAAACGTGCAATATAGTTAATTATTAATTAACTTTCGCTTGAGGAGATGTTACTTTTCACACATTTCCACTTTAAATACGTTGCTGTAGATTTGTTTAAAGTAATCAAAGAAAATTTAGCTTGTCCATAACTATGCAAGGGGAACACGCAGAGTATAGACCGCAACCATATTGACTGACTTAATCGTTTTTATGTAGCTTTCTATTTTTTTTAATTTTTTGAAAAAATTTTTTGTGTGTGTGTGTGTGTGTGTGTTTTGTTTTCGCGCAGTACCCTTGACGCCTCCAACAAGCGAGCACAGGGAAACTGTTCTCCTCACTAGATTAAATCCAAACCCTTTTATTTCTCTGCACTTTCATCTCAGACTGAAGTCCGCCCCTTTTTCCTTTTGGCCCTGGGCGCCCACATTTAGTGGGGGGCGAGGGGGGGACACTTCCCACCCCTTCTATAGCCCGTAGCCGTGGCGGGACAAACCCACTGACTTGGTTAAAAACTCGAGTTGATTATTCTGAATGAAAATAGAGTAGTCAATGTTAGAACGTCTAGTTTCAGTCTATGAGCATTGAGCTTTATGTCAGTAAAAAAAAGTTTAGTTGTGTACTTTTTTGTGTGTATTTAATCTTTTTTTAAAAAGAAAAACTAAAATTACTCAGTATCATCCTAAATGCAAGCACTTTCTCTAATCCAGATCAGCCCTATTTTATTGTTGTGTCTCTTTGTGGAAAGCAGTAGTTGTTTTTTCTCTTTTATAGCACTTCATTAGAATGTGAAAAGGGTGATTGGGGACCGAGAGAGGGTCTTCTGGCCAAATATTGATTAAGTAGGTGTTTGCAGAGGCCATTGTTGTGGTGGGGAGAGGCCTGTTGCTCTCTGCCCCTTTTCTCCTCTACTACTATTGTTGCCCTTCTATTAAGTGCTAAGATCAAAGCTGACTCATTTAGATTTATTTGTCTGGGAAAAGGAGAGCTGAGGTTTGTGGGACAAAGTACACTGTGGCATCAGAAAGTTTAGCAAATTGCAGGAGTATTGTTGTTGCAGTAACGTGAACAATATATATTTTTTTAATGTTTGCACAATGAATTAGCAAATATTCCCTCTCAGAATTTAAGGACGCATTTTCTGTTTATACGCTTCATGTGTTCATTTTCGTTTTGTTCTCTAATTATGAATCAGTGTCAAAATCGCTGTTCCTCCTGCTAGTGTTCTTGATTTAATTGATGGCATCCTCTACTTATTAGTGTTAGCACATTAGCCTTTAGCCTCATTTAACTAATTAAAGTAACCAAAGTCATGAAAGACAGCCACTCTTGCAAGATCTTTTATGACAGGACGGACAGGAGGGAGGGTGAAAGACAGAAAGAAGAAGGAGGTGGGGGGGAGGGGGAGAAAAAAAAAGAAAGCTCAGAAATACAAACAGCCAAAGGGATAACTTTTCTTTAAAAGGGAGTCCTGCAGAGCCAGAGTGAATGAGCCCAGTTCTTTCAAATGTGCCATGGTGAACGCAGTCAACATGTAATAATTGGTCTCATTGAGGTGCATTCCAACAATCTGCTGCCATTCTCCTGCCTCCATTGTGTCGGGGCAGGCAAATAGCCAGAGGGACAGGAGGAATCAAGTGCTGACAAAACATGAAAGATTTAGCTGCTTTTGTCACAGGAGCTGAGTGGAACTTTGTTTGTGTAAATAAACTGGGTCTATATAGGCTCCCTGGGATCTTGGCATGGGTTTAGGATGAGGGATATTGTTTGAAAGTGAGAAGGACCGGAGAGTTAATATCCGCGCCGTAGCGTATGTCTAGTTTTGGAGCTGTTGCATGTGTACGTTTTTGGTTCAAAAACCAGGAGAGACGAAATATGAAAACAAAAGATTTCCACTTCTATGCCACCTTCAAAGGTTTGTGGCTTAAACACCGTAAAAAAAACAACAAAATACAAACCCAGATGAAACGCCTTCAAAAAGCACAAAGTTGCTTTTAAAGTATAGCGTGGTAATATCCGTTAGCTGAAATCATTGAGGTATATGTGGAATTTTTTATTTTTTTTTAGTTTAAGAGTGAAGGCCCAAACGCAGCCAGAGGAATGTCTGCTGCAGCCACATTTCCTTTTTCCTCTGAGGGCTGGATAGAGCAGAAATTTATATGAGGGCTTTATTGTCCTTTTTCCTGTATTAATAGTGTTTATATTGCTTGTTTATTGTGCTGGACTGCTGAGGAAAAACAAACTCTACTTCAGAAATACAGACAGATGGGTATTAGCACAATGTAAAAAATGTTGTGCTCACTTATGTTATCAATTTGTAAAACCACTTGTTTCTGTAATTGTAGCCGATTATAACATGTTTTAGGGTATTTTTCTACCATCTAGACATTCGTTTTGGCAAATTGTCTTTGCAAAATATATGGCAAAAAACATTCTTTAAAGTTCTGGTTGCAAGTTTAGTGTTGTTATCATGCTTGAAGGCAAACATCTTTTCTGGCCTTGAGTCTTTATCGGCCCATTGAAGATTTTTCTCAAGGACTCTTGTGTGCTTAGCTTCATCAGTCTTCTTATCATCTCTGAACAGCTTCCCTGCTCCTGTTGATGAAGAGCAATACTGCATAATACACAGCACAGCATCCACAGCATAATACTGCCACTACCATGTGTGTTGCCATGGGGATGGTATATATTTTTTGTCATGTCGTGTCACACCGGCTCTTTCAAAGTAAAGAAGTGGAGTCCAAACGCATTCTCCACTTTTTTACTTTTCTTTGCTGAAAACCGAAAAAACATAACTTCTTTCCACTTCACAATTATATGCCACATTATATTTAAGTTTATGTGAGGTTACAAAACGTGAAAGGGAACAAATACTAAAAGCACAGACAGCGAAGAGATGGCCTTCCTAAATATAAGCAGTCAGAACTTTCTTCTTCTGCATTGGCATGATTCTCAAGACTCTCTTTCTTCAGAAAGAAAGAAAAAATCCACACTGGCTGATCTGCAACTGAATACAGACTCTATGCTTCATTAAAGCCTCTTTCTCTGTTAGCGCCCACATTGTGATCCCCCCAATATTAATTCAAAGGACAATTAATGAATGCGGGCCAACTTTGAAGTAATGGGCTGGGGTCCTGCCCCAAGCCGGCCCCTTAGCGCTGATGTACTCCTCGCATTCTCCCCAACTAACCCCAGAGACACTGCGAAGTGACTGAAAGGAGAAGTAGCAAGCAATAGAAGGTCAAGAAGAGGAGCCCCAACAGAAAAAAAGAGCTCTCTATTTCCTCCAAGTATTAGCCAAGCAAAACTCTGTGATGGGGAGAAGAAAGGGGTGTGAGGAGAAAAGGGTCGGGGGCATGGGGACTTTGCAAAGAGGGGCACAATGGGATGGTTAATTGAGTAAAGCCAGACAGTGTTGTCAATCACTTAACTTTGTTTAGGCTCAGGTTTTGTGGAAGCTCTTTCGTCTTGGACATCGCACATTATGGACGTGCCAGCAGAACCTTGTTTCTGATTGATTGATGGCATTCTTCCCAACGTTTGGCATGGTGGAGCTCTGCGTTTGCACCACTTCAAAATAATTTTTAAAAAAAAGAACAAGAAAATAAACAGGTACTCTGAGTTTATGGGTTTTAAAGTGAAAGTATGTTTTTCTTTTTGTTTTTTTTCCTCTGAATGCTCTTGAAGTTAGTCTGAAGAGCCAGCGCGAGGCTGCTTTCCCTGCAGTGCTGTGTAGTTGTGTGAAAAGGTCAGGGGCCAACTTAGGGTCAGGTGACTGTTACAACTATCAGGCCCCAGGAACTGGAGGTTAGGATAATGTTTGGAAAAGATCTGAGCTCAAAAACTTGTGTATTTCAAAGCAATGGCTCTCTCGCTGCCCTTTCAAATACCTTAAAACACCTAGATTTAAAAAATTTTTTTTAAACAAAAACTTATTTTCTTGAAACAAGCTGCTTTGGTCTGGTCGTTGTCTTTGCTGGTCAGTCTCCGTCGAGCTGGAACGTGCGGTGGACGGGCCTTTTTAGCTCGCGGCCCAGTGTGGGCTTCGCAAGTTGCTTTGTCTCCACCCGGAGGGTGGAAATGCCACCGTGAAACTGTCACCTAACTGCACCGCAGTGGAACGGAATAATAACCGTCACACACTGGGCGCAAATAATAGCCACTCAGTGCCATTCGTGGCTTCTTGTCACTGCCGTGGTGTTAGACAGAGATACATCCTTCAGCTTCATATCGCCAGCTCCTTCTTTGTCCGTTAAGTGCCAACCTCCTGTGTTCTTTCGCTTAATTTTGTTTTGTGTCCATCACATCATCATCTCACTCTTCTTTTATTTCTATGCCCCCCCCTCCGGCCCCCTTTCCCAGGCAGCTGCAGGTTCCTAGGGGCTCTTTAGCAAGTCAAGTGAGCAACCCACTCACTCACTCCCATTTTTTCTCTTAAACTGTTAACCCCAGCTGAGTCCATAAGCTGTCAGTTTACCATTCTTTCCCCCTTTACACCCCCCACACCTCGCCCAGTGCATCTGCTCGCTTTGGCTCCGTGTGGCACGCAGCTATTTTATTCAGTGGCCCACTCGCACCACACTCCCTGGCCTGAAAGGGCCAGATCTACTTCCCTGGGCAAATAGCGAGTTCATTTGTCTCTTATGCCCTTTGTTTTGCGTTGCGAACACATGTCACCAGCTCAATTACCTTCTCTATTAAAAGCCCCAGGAGGATGGGCCAGCCAGCCCCTACTAAGACAAGGCCATAAACTGCCCCATATGTTTTGGTTTCTCTCTCCGTGTGGGATTCTTCGTTTCTTATGCTTTGTCACACTTTCCATTTCTTTTATTTACATTGTTGAACCGTGGATGGGAATTTCTCTGCACACATGAGCAAAGATGTTGCTGTGCGTAGCTTCGCATGTCTACTTATATTAATGTCTCCTAAGGCGTAAGACAGGGTGGGAGACGGGTGGATGTCCGCCAAGATGAGCCTGAGCAGTAAACAAGGTCAGCCTTTATCCTGATGGCAGGAATCCTCTCTGGGTTTTCTTTTTTTTTTTTTTTGAGGCGGGGTGCTGGGGAGGGGACTTTTATTTGCATCTTAGAAGCACTCCTCCTACCGGTGAAGCTAATAAAACTGGACGTTCACCAGATTCACATCATTTTTCAGCAAAGAAACCTTTACAGTTTTATTCACAGTGAAAGGAGCATTTTGTAGTCACTTGTTAAACTCAGTTCTACGTCCTAAATATATATATTCTTTTGCTGGTTAATTAACACAACTTAATGTTTATGTCTTATTGAATTTCTGAGCAGGTCTACACATGGAGGAATTGACTTTTTTTTAATAAGTTGTCATAGTCAAACTTTATCTTTCTTGCTTTTTTTATTTCAAGAGAAAGATACACATTGGACTAATCACAAATTTCAATCAACTAGTCACTAGAACTATATTTGTAGTACAGACAGGTGTAACCCACTAGAAATGGTCAAACTAAATAAACATAGTATTAAAAAATTAACAAATTTAAGAGCAATTACAGAAGATGGTATTGAGGAAACATTATCATGTAGTGAAGAAGCATAATGAAAAATTCTGAACTATCAAATGTAAGATGTGTGGGAACAATAATTGTAAATACAATACAATCAAAAAAGATTGGACAAATTGTGGTGCAAATGTAAAATTAGAAAAATCCATATAAAAAATGAAATATCAATATATTCTAAATGACTAAATTTCAACTAGAAATTCATCTAAGCAAGTTGATTTTTAGCTTGCTGTTGAAATAATCAGCACTCTCCACTGCTATTAGATTTTCAGTAAAGTTTTCCTATGTATAAGGATATGGAAAGAATCCCTCACTGATACTAACAGAGGACCTTTTCCATAACACCCAAACAGGAGGGCACGAGTGATAAAAGCAAATATTTTCCCCTGACATGAAGTGGTCACTGCCAGAACTTGAAGTTGCTCTGAAACTTTCTGCCTTTGAAAGTCTGTCCAAAATCCTCAGCTTTGCACTGACTGAGCAAGCTGACGAAAGCTATGCGTCATTAATGAATTAATACCTAAAATATGGTCAGAAATGTATCGACTGGTCTCGGGTACTAAGGTGACATAAAATAAACAACTATGTGTTATCTGGGTTGCGATGGAAATGAATGTTACTTCTTTTACATTAATAAGTGGCAACATGTACAGATAAAAATAGTGCAGCTTAAAATCAGGCCTTGTGTTAATCCAGAGTTTAAGTTGCAACATTCCAACAAATAACTTCCTAAACGAGATACGAGCTAAAGGAGATTAGCTATCAGCCAATGTAAAATGAAATATTCCTATTCTTTGGGTTACTGTACTCTAAGAATTAGCTGCTGTGTCGAAGAAAGCCGACTGTCCTAAGACACTTATGCTTACACATTTGCTCTGGGTGCAGACAGGGACAGGCCCCATAGAATTTGATTGAGGAATTCAAGTAACAACACTGATACTTTCCCTTTATATGGCCAGTATTATCTCCTGTCATTGTTGTGTGGAATGTGTGGGAACAAGTCCGCTCCAGCATCAGCTTGGCTTAAATCATTCCAAGGCAGACTTAGAACAGTGTTTGACAGTGCCTTAGATGCGGATACATAGCAATGGGTGAATCCAGGAAGAGACGAGTGATGTGAATGGCTGAGGTGAAAAAAGACAGGTCCTATTCTTTTTTTTTCTTTAACAATCACTGCCTCCCCCCATCATTCGCTGTGCACCCTCCTCCCTCAACCCCAGCATCCTCTTCAGGTGCTTTCAGCTTTCCTTCTCCTCTCCATGTCAACCCCTTTGACTTCCCATCCCCCAGCTTTGTGCCCCTTTGGCCGTGGAAGGAGGGAATATAGGGGTGCTCCCCTGCTGTGCCCCTCCACAGCCCCAATGGCCCTTCTCTGGACCCTTTTGTGCCCCCTTTTTTCTCCTCCTACTCCTCATTCCCCTACTCCAGCCCCCAACGTACCCTTCTCCCCACCTCCCCCCAGGTCCCCTGCTGTGCAGGTGACAGGCCCCTGAATAAGGGCCCGGGCGTCCCTGATGGCTCCTACAGATGGAGCGTGGTAATCGGTCCAATAGAGCCCTGCCACAGGCTTTTCCCCACTGGGATACAAAGGCCTGGCCACATCACTCCCCAAAAATAAAGAAAAAAAGTGGGTGAAGAAGAAGACAGAAAAAGACAAAAGAGCAAGCAGAGGATGACAAAAGCATCGCTGTCATTTGCCATTACGGAAGAGTCAAAGACGGAGTGTTGTCTCTAGAGTAACAAATAAAAACAGGAAGGGAAAAAAAGGAAATGGTAAAAAGTAAAAAGGGGCTGTGGGGGTAACCCTATAGTAAGCAGAGAGAGCAAATGGAAAACTGTTGCCTTCAAATTTGTCTAATCTTTCCTTCACTAAACAGCAAGGAAGTGTATTTTCTAAATGATAAAATTGGCTAAATAAAAAGCAGCTTGCTTGAGTCTGTGTGTGTTAGCCTGGCACCTCAATCTGGTTTAGATCTAATAATGAGCTTGTCTCAGAGTCAGGATCGTTTTTTTTTTTCTTTTTTTGCCAGCAGGCCTTTGACTAACAGCATTCCAGAGGCCAAATCTGTGTGTAATGCCTGGTCAGACACACACTGGCAACTGGTGCAAAGACTTCCTGCCTTCCTTGCAGAGGCTCCAGAGCCAAGGGGAGATCACTGTCCCTCCTCTCTCAGCCCCCCTTTAATGTCTGACTTGGCACTTTTTTAATTAAAGCCGAAGAGGAATAAGAAAGAGTCGAGGCAGACCAGCCTTACCTTTGAGCATTTTATTTCTTCACAGTTTATTGCGTCAAATATGTGGTGGGATCCCTCGTGATGATTTTCTCACTGGGGTTGATTTAGGAGTGGATTTGAACTCAGGATCCACTGAGTGACAACTAGCAATCCAGAGTCAGCCAATGCATGTTTTTGATGGAGAAAATGAAGGATAAGATTGTTGATGATGGTCCACAAAAAGGCTATCATGATCATTTATAGGGCTTTATAGGTTTTTTTTAATAAAAGTGAAAATCCACACAAATTCAGAAACATCAATTTCTGATACCGTGTCGAAATTTCACTGCTCCTCCTCTTCTGCACCTCCCATGTTAGCTTAGTCAGTTTCTCTTGACCTGAGCGAGCAGATTAGGAAGCACCTGCAACGGGCTGCCTTTCCTGTGCTGCTGAATATCAGCCTAACACACAGCATGGCTAAGACTAGGAGAGACACAGTGTCCCAGGCGATTGATGCCCCAGAGGGATCTTGTCCTCTTTAATCCATGTTCAAGCAGGCTTTTGCTTTTGATCCCCCGGGGAACCACTGAGGAGAAAGAAATCAGGAGGACACAATCTAGAGTGGCTCTGTGCAATGTGCTGGGGAGCAGCTGGTATGTTGTGTGAAACTATTAAATTTACATCAGTAGAAGTAGTCACGGTCAAACTCAAAACCCAAAATCTGTGAAACATCAGTTCTGAAGGACGAATTGTTTTATATCAAGTGAGCAATCTGCAGTTGCAAGAAAGAAATTTTGTATATACTCCTTGTAGTTAAGATTTTTATACAGTTTACGGGCTTTGAAATGATTTCATTTAATATATGAATACATCGTTTATTTACATCACAATAGGATATGCTCCCAAATATTTCTACTTCTGTAAATTAATTTAATAGGGGAAAAAAATGAATATTTTGATAGTGTAAAATAGTATTATTTCAACTGACAAAGGGTCAGTCAATAAGGAAAATAAATATGTTTTTAAACTCAGAGAAACACTAACTAGATTTGTTGATGCTATGCCACATCAGTCTTAAATTTGTCATTTGTTTTAAGATCTCTAAAACAAACCCTTGCTGTTGAATAAAAAGAGAGTTTAGAATTCATAAAGTTGGCCTTATAACTCTGTGTTGCTAAATCAGCAATATATAGTTATATATTGCAAACTGACAGATATTCTTCATTAGACAATTTATCTTTTACGTTGAGCAGTTCAGGATCACAAAAACTTTAATGGCCAGGATGCCAGCAGCATGGAAATAAGTGTTTTATTAAGCTGCAACGGCTTAGCCTGTGTGTGCAGGTCGTTGGTCGTTGATATTATAAATTAATTGAAAACTTTGATTTTTTTTTTTGTTTTTTTTCTATCCCAGCGAGCCACTCGGACGAGGCTTCAGACGTGGACTCCGAGCCGGGCCTGCCGTTGAAGAGGAAGCAGCGCCGCAGTCGAACGACCTTCACAGCAGAGCAGCTGGAGGAACTGGAGAGGGCCTTTGAACGTACGCACTACCCAGACATCTACTCTCGAGAGGAGCTGGCTCAGAGGGCCAAACTGACAGAAGCTCGAGTTCAGGTTAGAAACACGAGCATGCATGCAAGTCTAAATCTTGACAGCGCGGCGATCTGTCACTCCCTGCGAGACACGCGGGTGTTAAGTTGTTTTGGGATGTTGCTATGCATTCTTTACAACCATTAGCCATGTGTCCCATCCCCAGAACAACCCCGGACCACCCCAGCGCCTCCCCCTGTTGAGCCACACGGAGACACTCACAGCCGCCTTTATATACAAAGACGTCTTTCTATTTTTGTCAACATTTTGCCAAAAGGGGGCTATGTAAAACTATTCTGCAAATAGATTCTCAATTTAGATAGCTTCTCAATATAGGTTCTAATAGCCATGACAGCCCTCTGGCAATGTATAAACTCTGTGACGTTAAGCAGCTCACAAAGATGTGGTTTCACTGAGCTCTACAGATGTTAAGATCGCTATCAGCGTAGGTCCCCCCAAAGGGACAGAGAGTCCTTGCACAGATACATTTTCAGTGACCCAAAATGAAGTAAAGTTACAGTTCTAACTGTTCCAATTTTTTTTTTAAATAATAGACTAAAATACAGTGCAATATTGTGAACAGGAAGGAAATGGATAGACTTTCTATATACATTTTTTTTACTAATAAAAATTGGTAAAGTGTGGTATGTATGTTTATTCAACTTTTTGAGTGAATGCTTTTGCTTTGGTTCTACTGTTTCTGAGCATCTATATTTTTGCTCTTCTTTGCAAAGTAACTAAAGCTCAGAAAGTATCTATGTAACAGCAGATTTTCAGTTTCTCATCTAATTTAGTACTGAACGTTGACTGGCCTAGTCTAACAATTGCTTTATGCTTTGATCTTAATCGCTCTGTTGTCGCTCTGGCTGTATATTCGGATTCGTTGTCTCCTGGGTGATGAACCTCCACTTCAGCCTTAAGCTTTTTTCAGCCTCTAACAGGGTTCTATTATTTTTATGCATTTAACTTTATGCATAATCTAATAAACCTTCACTAGCTTCTTTGTTTCTACTTAAGGAAAGCCTCCCCACAGCCTGATGCTGCCACCAACATGTTTCATAGTGGGGATAGTATGCGAAGGGTGATGGGTGTGATAGTTTTGGGCTAAAATGTTTAACTTTTGCACAATCTGACTAGAACACCTTCTTCCACTTGGTTGTTGTGTCCCATATATGCATTATGGCAAAGCAGACCAATTCACAGAAGGATTTTTTCTTGGCCCTCTTCCACAAAGGCCAGATTTGTAGACTGCATGACAAATATAGTTCCCCTGTCAACAGATCCTTTCATCTGACAAATGGAGCTCTCACAGAGTTACTGTGGGGGTCTTGGTTGCTTCTCTGATTAAGGATTTCCTTACCCGTCACTACAATTTTAGATGGTTGGTTAAACAATGTGTCATGTCAGGATCAGTGCTTAGAATATTATTTTATTACCTAACCCTGGTTTAAACTTCTCCACAATTTAATTCCTGACCCATCTGCTGTGTTCCTGTTGTTTGTTCAATAATGTCCTCTAACAAACCACTAAGTTCCTTACAGATCAGCTCAATTTCTATTCAATTACACATTGGTGGATTGCTAATACTAATACTAATAATAATAATAATAATAATAATAATAATAATAATAATAATAATAATAATAATAATAATAATAATAATAATAATAATTAGATGCCTTCTAAAAGCCGTTGGTTGCTCTTGATTTTTTCAGATTAACAGAGGGCTGAACACAAACGTCTGTAGAACCATTTAAGACTTTTATTGAAAACCACGTATCCTTTTTTCTTTTACTTTCCAACTCGGCACTATTTGCTTTGTCTGTCATATAAAATGCAAATCAATTACAACAAAGTGACTTTTGCAAGACTGAAAGCTCATGAAGAATATTTTTTTCAAGGCACTAAACTTAAAAGAAAAATATGTACTTATCATATTGGTGACGATTTTCTAACCAAGAAATTTCTTTCATGTTCAATTGTATTTTCATTTCAGGTGTGGTTCAGCAACAGAAGAGCTCGATGGAGGAAACAAGCAGGAGCCAATCAGCTAATGGCTTTTAATCACCTCATACCAGGTGGTTTCCCTCCGTCAGCCATGCCAGGCCTGCAGCCTTATCAGCTGTCAGACAGTCCCTACCCTCCAACCTCTATAGCCCAAGGTGGGCCTAGTCAAACACACATTAGTCTTAATGCTTAAACGGTGGTGCAAGTCTACGAATAAATAAAACGCCAGCAGCATAAAGACTTCCTGTTTTATTTGTCATCAGCCTCTGAACAGCCAAGTACAGTCCATCGACCTCAGCCTCTGCCGCCCACCTCAGTGCACCAAAGTGCACTCAGCTCATCCGCATCCTCCCAAGACGGTGGCTCAGGATACTGCCTTTCCTCTGGAAGACACAACTTCTCAGGATACTCGGACAGCTTTGTGCCCCCGACAGGACATGGCAACACTGTCAATCCCAGCATCAGCAACGCCATCTCTCCACAGGTCAGTGACGTCAAATGTAATTCAATTAAAAATAATAATTTGTCACATCTTTTATTTGGCAAAACACAATATAGTAGTTCTTTAGGATGTTTTGGTGTGAACGTAAAAAAAAAATATTGAAAAAAAAAAACACACAATGAAAGTAAGCACCAGAACATACTGGACAATCAATTTGTGGCGTGTCTGATGGTTTACCTAATGGCAGCATTTAAATGTAGAGACTTTTAATCATAGATCCTGACCAAAGGGTTGGGACACTACAATATCCTTCTTAGCTCCTCTCACGTTCCTTTCTAGGGGCCTCTGGTCTGCCATGTTCCAGCTGGAGTCTCATGCTGAGCTGGAGTCTGTGAACATGCCCTCAATCGCAACTCTGTCAAGTCTTAAGCCCCTTCTGGATCATTCTTTAGTTACAAGATCTTTATGGCTTGCAATAAAGGGAAAATCCAACATACAGTGGGAGGTTGATGCTGACTGTGGCATCAAGAGGTGGTTAGCACCTGTGACCATTATCAACAGTGAGGAATAATACAGGATTACGTAACAACCATGCAAAGCAAAAGTTTTAGAGGATACAATGATCCCTCGCTATAACGTGGTTCATCTTTCGCGGTCTTGCTGATTTGTAATTTTTTTTTGTGCTGTTTTTTTTCACAGTGCATTGCTTTCTGCATCCTGATTGGCTAAACAGTCTTCGAGCTCTTTCTCTACCTGTGTGCCAATAACGTTACGGTATTTAAATATATGTAATTCAGATTGGCCATTCAGGAGATGAAAAGTGAAACTTTGAGTGCCTGCTGGAAAAAAACTGGCAAGAATCAGCGCAAAACCCAACCAGAGGCTCGCTTGATGAGATCCATCGCTTAGCTGTAGATACAGCTGTGAATCTCGCAGGGCAAGCTGGAGGAGACACTTTAATGACATGACTCCTGATCACATTAAGGCCCTGATTGATGAACATGCGCATCCGCTGACCTGAACACAGGTTTTGTTCTTTAGTTTCAGTGTATTTAATTATGCTGTATTATAATTGTAAAAACTAAAGGTAACTACTTCGCGTCTTCACTTATCGCAGGTTATTTTTGGAACTCAACCCTCACGAAAAACGAGGGATCACTGTACACTGAACCTGGTGCATGTTGTTCATGATGGTGCACAACAATGTTTCCTGTATTTAAAGCCTTAAATTCATTGTTACAATTTGCATGAGGACTTTGACAGAGCTAAACTTGAATGCATGTCACTCATCCCCGTTTGGTTCCGAAATCCTAGCTGCATGTTTTGAAAACACACAATCTCAGCAGACCCAGTTGTGTGACGTGAAAGGATAACGTGATGTGGGGATTTGTGGCTTTCTGTTTATGGCAGAGCTCCTACCTGGAAGATGTAATAGTCGATGGATCCTCCTCTAAGTGTTCTTGCATAAATATAGTTCTGTGGAGCAAGCTCTCCACAATCTGGCAGTTATCACACGTTGGCGCGTATTTAGCATGTCAGTAAACGGAAGGTTTCATGAGGTGCACCATATGGTAAAAATAATAAAGCGCACAAACACATACTTCTCCGTGTGACCTATGCAAGAGGTGTCACTGTCGCGACAATGATAGATCCTTGTCAGGATGAGGAACTCTGTGGCTGTTCAATTCTTTTTTATTTATCTCGACAAATAGTTTGATGAATTTAAAATGTGGCAAACGTCCATCACCGGAGAGGCGGGAAGGCAGCAGACACGGGGAAGGATGTATGGATGTCAGACGATGACACAAATCAAAACTGAAAAGACAATTATGGTTGATTACACAGTCATCAGTGTCTATCAGTGGCATCCTGTGAGTCCAAGAGATGGACTAACAGGCGGAAAACGAGCTTTTAGCTGGCACAAAGGGTGGCCAGCCCTTGTGCTTTGCATGTTGGGTACTAATTCCCATGAGAGAGGATCTCCATATCCTGTTATGCACAGATAAAAATAATGGGAAAAAAATGGGAGGCAGGTTTGTTGCTTTTTGTCATTGATGCCTCTTTTGAAGCTGAAAGTATAATCAACTGCTTTCATGTGTAATATCCAGTTATTTTTTCTCCTTTAATGTCTAACTGCATAAACTGGTAAAATATTACCTGTTTTAATGAAAACGGAGGGTTAAAATGATAAAGCAAAATGCAGGTGCAAATTTGTGTAACATGACAGTCTTAATAAACTCTTAAACTCACCACAGATAATGATTTTGTCGAAGCATAGCTGGTCTGCAAGGTGGATGCTTCCCCTGTCAATGGTTGTGCTGGTAGGTGTTCAAATACTTAGAGGGTCAAAGATTGACATGGACTCCAACAAAAAGGCCAAAGGTGCTCAGCTTCTGCGCATGGTTTCAGCATTAACCTTTCCAGGCAGCTTGCATAGAATGGAAATCTCATCTGTCAAATTGCACCACTCTCCTTTAAGGTTTCTCTCAGTCTGGGAATGCAATCACGTAGCGTTCCAGTGTCCTAATTGATTGGAATGAAGTAATCTAGCTATTCGTAACAAAGTGTGTAATTTATGCAAATGAATCACTTTGTTGGCTAATTTGTTTTAATTCGTGTATTCATTGCAGCTGTTTGAATGTATATTGCAAATCGGTTTTCTCTATTTGGTATGATGATTTAATTAATTTTCAGATTTTAACTTAATAAGAGAGAGGAAATGAGAAATACGTTCGTTGACATTGATAGCAAAGGACCTCTTTGCACTTGGAAAAAAGTTTACAACTTCGTTTTTTTTCTGAGATCGCCCCAGCTTTACGGATTTATTCGCCCAATCCTTGCAGAAATTACATCTCTAGTGTTATCTGGTCTCCAGATTTGTCTCTAAAAGCTGCCTATTATTCTGTATACATGAGTGGATTCTGCTAACTCCAGATATGGTCACAGCATCGCGCAGTCCTGCTTTAGAGACGGTTTGCTTTAGATCGGAGATATTCTCATCTGAGCAGTTAGCTCTGCACACTGAACAAACAGCCAGAGTGATGGCTTTCTCCATCTCTGGCGTCGCAGCTCTGATCTGGTGCATACCTTAGCAATCCTTTCTCACCAAGGAAGCAAGCAGCCAGGATTTGCACCCCCTGGGACCTAATCCCCGGAACAACCTGAAAACAGACAGACCATCGGGGAACTGCTGCTGTTTCAGTTGCTCAAACTCTGGACACATGCATGCACACAACAGGATACAATTAGTACCTTAAATCATCTTAGACATCAACTGACATTACACAGTCCAAAAATAAAAGTATAAAAGTTTGGAAAATGAGTTTGAAACCTTGTTAGATTGATTATCAATCTGCAGGCCCAAAAATATGTATGTCTAATATTTCTGTCATATTAGATACATTGTGTTCTATTTTTTATTTTTACTTGTGAATTGCACACATAAAAGCCAAACATGTTAACCTTTGGCTGTGGACATGTAAATTTTCGGACCAACTGGAAGTGAGTTGGGGAAGGTCGTGTTTTCTCATCATTCGTTATCATCTGTCCAGCAAAGGCCACTTGGATTTTAGTTTTGGCTTTTGCTGCGTTTTCTCCAAGATGGACTTTTTCACAACTTTGCTTCTCACGCAAACCCTTATGCAGCTGTTCACGATGGATCACTGATACCCCAGCAGACCTGACATCAGAACAAAAAAAAAAAAAAAAGAAAAAAAATACATCCCCCACGGGCTTGTGCACATACACAGGCTCGCTGTTTAGGCATGACTCCACATATAGGTAACTTCGACATGAAAACATACCTTACTTCTGCTTCTCATGTAACCTTTGGTCTCCTTTATGGTCATTTTTGAAGATAGAGGCAAAAAAGTAATGTGATACAGCATTTTTTAATGTTTGCACACAAAGGAGATTTGCTTTCTGTATGTTCAAGTTACAAGATATAACCTCATGCAGTTTATTAAATTCTTATGGTGGCTTTGGGAGAAATATAGAGTAGATCTTTTTTATTTTCTTTACATTTTATGATACACAGTGACATAAGTATTCATTTCCATTTTATCAAGTCACAACAACAAACTTTTGTGCATTTTATTGAGGAAAATGAAAAATGGTTTAAAGATATTTAAAAAGAAAAACTATCGCAACATGTCAGGTATTTCTATTCAACCCCTCAGAGTCAATATAATTTCATTATTTTCAAAATAGTTGAATCTCATTCAGAATGAACAGACTTCTCAAGTCTTGCCACAGATCCTCAGTTAAATTTAGGTTTGGACTATCTAGTCTATTTTAATATTTGCATATGCTTTAATCAAACTCTTTCCATTATAACTCAGCTTGTAAATTTATTGCCATTGTCCTGCTGGAAGGTGAACCTTTACCCCAAGTCTCAAGGTTCTCTGGAGCTGCTAAAGTCCAGCTTTGTCAGTTCAGTTGAAAGAAAGTATTCCCACAGCATGATGCTGCCACCACTATGTGTGACATCTAACTTGAACAGATATCAATGATGTGTAGCAATGTCTAAGCTTGACTTTTTATGGATTTATGGGTTTATTTAAATGGTGTGGTCCTCTTTGCTACTTTCCATGAAAGGAGGAATTACAGAGTGCATAACGAATCGTTGCCCTGGGAGCTCTGCAGACTCTAACTAGTACTATGCTTTTCGAAAGCTGTCAGTTTAGGTGGATGGCTATGTCTGACTAGTTTTGCAGTTGTGTGATACTCTTTCTTTTTTTGTCACAAATTGATGTTCAATACTTGTGATGTTTTATAAACCAACTTCCGAACAACTTAACACCTGACCTTTCTACTTGGTTTCTTGGTCTTCATGCCACACAATATTTCTGAGTGCTTCGTAGAAAACCTGGACTTGTACTGGAATCAAATGATTTGTGCTGATGTCTCACATAAAATACAGTGAGGTTTGGGGTTGTAATGTGACAAAATGTTGAAAAGTTCAATGGGTTTGAATATTTTTCAAATCCGTTATATACTTCATGACGGAACATCGGTGAGGAAAAATGATGTAACCGGTGTTAGTTTTAGAATCAGTTCATCAAGTCAATCAAGTTTATTTGCACTGCTGTAGCACCTTTCAGCAACAAGGCAGTTCAAAGTGCTTTACATCATAAAAAGGAAAGAATAAAGAGAATATGTCTGAAGAGAGCTGCTAATGCTAACAGTGAAGAAAAAACACAAAGGTATGAAAGTTTTCAAGAGTGGAAACTGAACATAAATAATCAGCATTGTTTGTACGCAATGGTGAAAACTAGAAAACCTCAGTTAAATCGACATGCTAATGATTCAGTCTCTCTGTGTCTCCTTGTAGGTGATGGGCTTGCTGAACCCGAGTGGAGTGCCGCATCAGTCCCAGAGTGACTTTGCCCTCTCCCCTCTCACAGGAGGCCTCGAGCCTAACGGGGCCATGGCTGCTAGCTGTCACGGCTCTCAGCGCTTGGAGGCCCTTCCAAGCCTGAGCAGCATGCCCACCCTGCCAAGTACCCAGTCTTACTGCCCACCTTCTTATACTTCCCCAGCCTACGCCGTCGACCACCACCCTAGCTACCAGTACGGACAGTATGGACAGAGCAAGGTAGCGCGCCTTTGTTTTTATTGAAGAAGCAATTTCATTCACGCTGGTTGTTATTGCGAGGACACATCGTTCTGCAATGCCATCTGTTGGCTGTTGATTTAGCCAGGATTGTCGAACTCGCAGTTAATTGCAAAGACCCCCTCTGATTAGGGAGCGTCTCAAATCTCCATGTGCTGCACTGGAATTACATTGGGGTTTGGGGGATCGCTAGTGGCCGGGTTACTTCAGTTTATATTATCATCATTACGGTGGCCCAGTCGCTGTCTCAGTACACTCGGTTTTACTAACTGTTCTTTCATGACCCTGTGTGATGAGCTTGCCCATCAAATCCACAGAGCAGCTCACCTAGCCATGTAATGACCTCTGTGTAACAAGGATAGCTGCCCAAATAAAAGAAGCCACATTCCCAAAGTATGTTTGACAGGAGGGAGGGGTGGATTGTGTGTGTTAGAGGCCTGATGTGAGGTACACCACCACATGTTGACCGGCCCGTCAGTGCCAACATCTTGATGTCATTAATTTAGTCAGGGACCTGGGAGAAAACCACATGTTTTGGGCGGAGGGTGCCCCGCCCGTCCCTCCCCTACTTCTGTGTTGTCCTAATTTGTGCGGCGCCCGGGTACCCCCCCCCTCGGGGCGGGGGGCGGGGGGGGGGGGGTACGGGGGTTGTTCTAGTGAAATGTGTACACGTCTGTACGTGAGCACAGGTATGTGTGTATGAAGGCATGGTGAGAGGGCTCTTTAGCGGGCGGGTGGGGGGGCGATTACAGCCCCTGGCAGCCGAGGATTAGAACCATGTGTCCCTATGGAGGTCAGATTTGCAATCGTTATTGATCAGTAAAGCAGTGCCAGAGATCCAGGCTGAAACCTGGTCAACCCTGCTATCTTCTGGATTGATTTCTGGTCTTTTTACCAGAGGAAAAAGTTTCATTCTCACCTGCTGTAAGATTCATTTAAACTTTTTCATTACACAGAAATGTATTGCTCAAAAGCTTTTTTCTTCTGTTTCTTTCTGCTCTTAATAGGTGCCTTTCATTATATGAAGCCCTGATGCAGCCTATGCAGAAAGTTCATATGGATACGCTGGCATTCCTACCCGGAGCGAGCCGCCTCCCACCGCCTTTGCCAACTTCTCCAGCCCTAGGGACAGCAAGACCAGCAGCGTGGGAGGTGAAAGGGTGTATTTGGTTTGACTTCAGCAAGAAGCAGAGACACTTTGGATGGTTGTGTAGCAGCGATGGAAACGAAGAAGTTTCACTGTAATGATTAAAGACTGTAGGCAACCTGACGCCCACCATGCCAAGCTGAAAGGACCAAGAACAGTTTTTTTTTCTATTTTTTATCTGAAAAAAAAATAGGGAGTGGGGCTTTGTGTATGAACTGAATGTTCAGGACTTTGTATTTGGATCCTGCGGTAAGGCGGAGATGTAATGCGGACTTTTCCAGCCCCAGGTGCCTCTGTGGTCTTTTGTGGTTGAAGGTTAGACAGGTTGGTGATAGTGTGCTCAGCTGTAATATTTCTCTCAGAATGTCTTCATGACAAAGTCTTACTGTATATTGACGAGACTCATGCATATGTAGTTCGACATAAACACGCGGCTGCGTTTGGGAATCCACCCAAAACGCACAAACTGAAGCTGAGTGGTGTTGGTGCAACCCAAAGAAAGTGCAATACATTCATACCTCATGTGCTGTAAATGAACACAGACCGAGGATCTCCAGTTATATCCTCAATTAGCTATCTCTTTTGTTTGGTGGTATAAAATTTTGGGTGAGTGCATTTACAAGTCAGGGGAGTTTATCAAGCAATGGATAGAAGTCACTGTAGTCATACAGTCTTTTGCCAAAAAGTATATTAAAAGACTCTACCGGTGAGTACAATATTCATCTTGACTGTTAATTTTTGTTGTCGCTTTGCATGTTTTAGTTGTTTTCAGGATCTTGTCGATTTGTAGGTACCCTCCTTATTTATTAAATGTTGCTCAATTGTTTTGTTTTGTTTTTACAGTAATTCTTCTACAACTGCTCCACTGTGCTCAAGTCTTACATACAGTTCATTATTCCCTTTCTTTTGTATGTTTTTTTTTTAATTTACAATTGTGTGATTTTTTGTTGTTGTTGTAAGAAGTTTTGTGTAAAGCATAGCACTATTTCTATTTATAATAAACAACGTGCAAAATACAGAAGTTTTACTTTTGGAATATTTTTATTTGTTTATGGGACTTAAAAAATGTACAGAATTTCTAATATTAGAAACCTGCCATTCTGTAACATTTATTTTTATAGTGTTGTAAAAATGACGATTCTTCATTCATTAAAAAAACCTACAGTATAAAAGTTTTATATTTTATAAAGATTATCAAACAAAAGAACTGAAAAGTTTATCTACCTGATAAAACACCAGGATTTCATAGAGCACAAGAAGTGAACGTTAGACCATGAAATTAATTTTTAAATATGGTTTGAATAAATCACCTTTGTAAAATCTTTTTTCCAAAATAATGTTACATGTTTCTCAATATTCACTTAGAAAAACACATCCTTATAAGTGATAACAAAGAAACAACTGTGATTTTGTTTGTGCTCTTCTCACTTTTGTACATTTTGGCTTTACCCTAAAGATTGCAAAGAAAGTTCTACTGCAACAGCTGAACCGTATTTTAGGCGATTTACATTCCCAATAATTAAATTTAGTTGTACACCAGAGAGGACAGAATGCAAAAATGGAAGGTTTGAACATTTGTGCAGTGCGGGTAAGTACAGCGTTTTTATTTTTACTTAGCTTATAATTTATCAGTTAAATTGTACAAGCTGTGTGGCATATCAGAACTGAAAAAGTCTTGAAAGTATTTTTCATGTTATTCCCTTAAGTCACTAAACCGGTCTGTTTATTAAAATAAATAAATGAAAGAATGTGAAAAATAGTGGAAATGTACAGCTTAGGAAATGTAGACAAACTAAAAATATCATTTTTTTATCCATAATGTGAGATTCTTTTGTATATTGTTATTTAAAAACATTTATTTGTCAAATAATATGTAGATACATATAATGTAAAAACATATTTCATGTTTCATTGGTTTGTTTTACTTCCTTCAGTTTGGAAATGTTTTGTATTTGTCATTAAGGGATTTACATAGATTACAGATAAACATAATTTCACTGGAATTGACCAATTAATAGTACAATTAATACCCCAAGAAAACATATTTTGCGATAGAAGTTAATTTCTATTCTTCATCAAGTATTTAATATTTTCAAACTGCAAACATTACATTTTTATCAAATGGACACCTATTTCTTTATTTATTTTTACTCAAACATGCAAGATACTTCATAACAAGTGCTTAGCACATTTAGTATTTTTAAAAGTATTAACAGTTCTTTTGTCTATCAAAAAAAAATCTACTCAAAAATATTAAACAAAAAAAATATATAAAAATAAGTGTTGGCATTACAATAAATAAAAATTGGCAAAAAATAATTTAACAGCTTTAAGATATATTATACACCTACAGTTTTCATGGTAAAATGTCTAGAATTTGTTTGATTTTAGCCCAAATTTGCCTCAGATTAGCCACGCGAAATTTTAAGAATTGTATTATCTGTTGCATTTTAATTCAATTAGACAAGACAATCTAAATAAAATTAAATAAATAATAAAAAAACAGCTATACTCAGAGGGACCCCTGTTAGATTTCCCGTCGTATTTTGTAAGAATGGTTCTATGCGTCTTGGAGGTACTTTGGTCTTGTGATTTTCTGTCTCACTCACACTCTCCAGCACTAAATCATAAATATATCCTCTTTCATAAACACTCCTTTCGAACAAATTCCCGCTCCCCGGTGGCTCCTTCACACCCCATAATGACTAAAGCAGAGCGGCTGTAAATTATATAAGGTCGACAGGCCTCAGACACACTGGGACATCAGTCACTGACATGGCTGCACAGAGCTCAGACGGCTTTGGGCTCCAACCGCCAAACAGAGATGAAAAACACTGCTCACCCAGTGGGTAGAGACCCCAGAAGGTTAAACAAATCGCAAGCGCATTTTTATCATTCCCCGCTGTTTTTTCTCTCGCTTTCCCTCAGAGTTTCAGGAATCAGGTGTGCAGCTGTCGGTGTCATTTATGATACAACCCTAAAACGAGCATAAATCTGTGTTTAAATGTTAATGTGTTATGTTTTTTGTGGTTAGTTTTTAGTTGTTTTTTTGGTTTGTTTTGCATTTCAGCTTCTTAGGCTGCATTTGTTTAAGTTTGCTGGTTGACCAAGATGAGATCAAACTAAACTTTGCTATATTTTTTATAACTCTGAGAAAGATTTTATCTTTTTTTCTTTTACAACTGCTCTGAACTTGTAAGAGTAAAAAAAAAAAGAAAGAAAGAAAGCCAAAGGGGTTGCTTTGGAACAAAGTGTCAGTCAAGCAGCTACACACTGGAGACAACTTAACCTCTGACCCCAACACTCTTTGAAATGAGTAGACTACTTGACCGGAGCTGACAACAATCCAAGCGTCTCTGCAGCTTCCAACCCCCAAATTAAAAGTGAAAGGAAGAAGGACAAAGATGATGGGCTAAAAAAAGAAAAAAATATTAAGATTTCGGTTAAAAATATTGAAGCAAAGATATTTACAGTCAGGATATTTGATGAGAGAAAATTGACTAGTTTTAGTGTATTTTCTTACTCAACAAAATATTTTTTTCTGTGTGTGCTTCAGCCATATTGTGCCTGCAACAGGGCAGGAAAAAGGGGAGCTTTATCTGAGAAATGCCACCTTATCAAGCCACTTAAAGAGTGGGTGGCTCACAGCATGCCTTTCCTAAAGTGGTGTGTGCCTCCCTCCTGTGCACCCGTGCCATTTGCTACCCATTTTCATTGTCCATGTTCATTTCCCTGCGCATTTTTCAGTTTTATTTGGCTTCTAGTTAGTTCTTTTTTTTTAATTTAAATATGAAGAGCACGAACCGGACCCACTTTCTTGCTCTCTTTAGCCGATGCATGCAATTTCTGGAGGACACGAGCCTCGCCGTCCACGACGTGGACGTGAACAGAACTTTTTCCAACTCCACCGTGAGTCCACTTTCTCACACTCTTCCGGCGCTCTCCACTTCCAGGGAGACTTACGACAACGCTTACTTCTACATACTTTTTGTGATGCTCTTTTACTCCTTCCTCGCCATGACACTTTTTAAGTGCTTCATAGGCAGGGAGGAAGAGAAAAAGGATCCCTATGAGGAGTTCATAGGAACTAGGCGCCCGTCAGCACAAACATTCAACGCAGGCCACATGGCTGAGAAGTTTTACTTTGAAGAGGAGAGCAGCCTGTGAGCCACAGGCTTTCTGGGGGAAAGCGGAGGAGGGGTACGGGTGCATATGGGGAATGTTTTGACAGTCACCAAGCCAGAAAAACGTCAGGCGAGACCTGCTAGTGATTTTGCGAGACTCTCAGTAACTTCATTTTCCCCTTTCCTCCCGCTACCCCTCCTTTCGCCAACTGACAATCAGAAAACTCACGCAAGTACGGCCAGTCGGCAGACATGAGGGGAGACTTGCCTCGCCTCTGATCATCCGAGAGAAGGATGGAAACATGCAAAAAGTGTGGGTCAATGGCGGGCCGGAATCTCCTCCTGTGAGGCCCAATCAGGATCAATAACACCGGGGCCCACAACGTGCACACACTGCAGGGAACAAGGAATGACGAACTCTCTCCACGAATACGCGTGTGTATGTGTGTTTTAAAGAATTAGAAAATATAAAAAGTGTAAATGTTAACCTGCTTCATAACTTCTTTCTGAATACCTACAGTACATTCCTAAAGTGTTGACATCTTTTAAGCTTTAATGTTTTATTGCATAACACCCAAAAGTTTCTATTTATTTTATTGGCAATTTGCATGATAGACCAAACAAATCAGCACATATCAGTAAGGAGGAAGGAAAATGATGCATAGCTCTTAATTTTATTTTACATAAAGATCTTAAAACTGTGGCGGACATGAATGTTCAGCCATTGATTCAGTCTGGTACTTTGCAGAATCATCATTTCTTGCAATTACAACTGCAAGTTTGTTGTGCGCAAAAAGTTAGATGTTATTCTCTGGCAGTATGTGTAGACCTGTCCTGCTGAAACCTAAACTTCAGTAATGATCGCAAGTCTTTTGCAGCCTCTTCTAAGATTGCCCTGCATTTACCACCATCAAGAATTCCATTCATTCCGACTAGTTTCCCCTTATGTGCTGGTCTGTTCGGAGTAATGCACACACTTCACGTTTCCACCACATATGACATTTTGTATGTAAGCCAAAAGTTACGTTTTCATCTCATCTGACTGGAAGATCTTTTTACTTATGTTTGCAGTGTCCTCTGCATCTTTTTAGGTCTTTCTACTGTTAGTAAGAGACCAAAAATGTGGAGTGTAAGACTAATTTTTGTCGCGTCAACAAATTTTTTCACCTGAACTGTGGGCCTCTTTGCTGTTTTTGACAAATGATCTACCTGCCCAGGCTTTAGATTTGATTGTCTTGGGAGGTTTGCAGTTGTGCCATACACTTTCCATTTTCAGATAATGCATTGAATTGTGCTCTTTGAAATAAAATAGTCCATTTTCTAAATTTCTATTTAGTTTAAATTACTCACAGGTGGAATCTCTTTCCTAAGATGCTGACTTATGTAGCCAAATATCTATTTGTATATAGGGGTATTCGAATAATAGGGATTCAATATATGTACATGCTGCACTTTTCAGATATGAAAAAATAAGCTTTTTTTCTTAAACTTCACAATTATGCAATAATTTTTGTATGTGCATCAGATAAACAATATTGAGATTGTTGTTTATCTGTTGAGAAGGAGCTGCAGGGTTCTGTATTATTTTGCAATGCACTATAAAATAGATATACATTATTAAATCAAGAAAAATTTAAATAGTCCAAATTAGGCTTTAAAAAAATATTTCATATCATCCTGAAAAACATTGATCTTATAGTATTTTGTGCTATTTTCAACCAAAGTGCAGTTGATTATTCCAAAACATGACATCTCAGGCCTACATTGGCTCTGAGATAGTCACAATTGAGGGACATTCCTTTATCATTATATTGTAATTGATCTGCAGTTTATGCTCAGTTACAGATCGTTTCAACCCCAAAGTGACCCCATCAGACCCAACTTTACAAAGCTTTGGGTGAAATGCGAACCGAGGACTCCCTCTGCAGAATTAACTTCAGTTGAGCGGTGGGTTGTTGTGGGGAGGATTTCTTGAGAGAACACACGCTTCTTATTTGTGGCACGAATTGCAAAAGTTACCAAAAGAAGAGAAAAGGCGGATGCTTCAGATTAGCAGTCAGCAGGTATCGCTCTAGATCTCTCAGATGCACAAAACTTTGGTGCGATTTGTACAATTAAATCTCCTGGGGGGGTCAAAGGTGGACCTGGGTGGACAATGCCGCTCTAATTTGAACTATCCGCTCCTGCCGGTCCCTAAGGCTGAGTGGGCCTGTTTTCACTTCGCCCTTCATAATTAAATTTTTGCCTCGTCCTCCTCCTGTGAGGAGCAGGGGTCAGCATGTGTTTGTACAGGCTCACGCCCCTGGAAAACCAGCTCTCTTTTTGGACAAATAATTCCTAATACTTCAAATGCCAACACTTCGATTTAGCGTAGCAAGGCAAACGTGAAAACTGTAATAGATGTTGGATTCTTTTCAATGTTTTTAACTGTTCGCTTACAATAAATGAAACATTAAGCATCAGTGCTTTATTAAATATAGGTTATCCTTGTAAGTGAACAAAACTAAGCTATTTGTTATTTTGGATGTCTCAATAAAAATGCGTTTTATATCACAAACTAAGGTAGGTTTTTTTTATTGTTCCTTTGCTTAGAGTCATGCCATCTAAACCAAAGATTTGCTGCCATCTCCTGGTCAAAATATAACACTGCTGACGTTTGGATGGGCGGGTTTTAGAGGTTGTTAATGCAACACTATTGGCCACTAACTTTCTTGTCCTAAAGC
The DNA here is from genome assembly GCA_903067075.1 of Micropoecilia bifurca. NCBI lineage: Eukaryota > Metazoa > Chordata > Actinopteri > Cyprinodontiformes > Poeciliidae > Micropoecilia > Micropoecilia bifurca. The sequence continues at coordinate 34,405 of CAEGAF010061332.1, forward strand.
CAACAGGAGGTTATTCTGCAGCAGGTAATACTGTTCTCCCAGTTAACTTCAACATCACTACTGTCAAGAGCTCATGATGTACTTGGTGTCCTAATTCTGGTCATTAAATTGAAAAATCACATTTACGTTGCATGAAGTGTAGATCCAAATCAGTAACATAATTCGTACATTCTCCTAAGCATTCTTGAATATGCACAGATATATTTATAATAGGAGAGAAATTAAGTAAAAATAATAACTGAGCTAAGTTTTATAATAATCCTCTTTTTGTTAATAGTAACTGTTTTTATTTGTAACAAAATACATTTCTAATAAAATGTCAAAAAAATATTGCCAGTTAACTTTATCTGGAGCAGCCCTTCTATTTCAATGTATCCCAGTCATGCACACTGCCTCACATATCTACAACATGATATATTAGATGCACCATGAGGAAACTAGAAAGAAGTTGCCTGCGTAGAAAAAGATAAAAACACCAATTTCTGACAAAGTTGAAATTTTCATTCTTTTCGCAATATATACTTGCCGTCAGGAAGAGACCACCCAGTGCAATTGTTTGAGACTTTACAAAACGATACACCGTCTTTGAATTCAGCTTTTTTTACAGAGTAAATCTTAGTTGTTTTGGGCCTCAGAGAAATTCCCAATTTCCCAAATTCCCAAAATAATTTTGCCATTTATTTGTTTTTGCCAATAAGATGGAAATTTGAAAGAAACACATGGATGCTCAACATCTCCACCACATAACCCTACTCCATACCAGTAACAAGCTAAAAACCTTTGGCCAGAAGAGATAACTTTGGTTCTCAGGGTAAATGCCAAGAGGGAATAATTCTCTTTGCTATCATGGAGCCACAAGGACAGAATCTTTAGCAGCAAAAGACAGCAGCAGGACATGAGAATTACTGTATATTTTGAAATCAACAAGCACATTTCCATACTTGAGATGACATCCACCAGAAAGATACAAGTGAAAATACATCAGAACTGCTTATATGATCGAAGACATTCATGTCCAACAAGACAGGAATGAAAATCTGGGCTTGGACAGCTTAGGTTTTATGATTATAATCCAGCAGGTGATCAGTGATGTGATAAACCGCATCAAGTAAAAGCATCACCTAAAACTAAATTTATTTTATTATATTTCCTACAAGATGAGTTAGACAAATGCTCACTTTTGTCTGCGTCTGGGAAAACCTGTTGGCAATCAACCCTGAGGTTACTGCACTGCCTTTCTTAGCACCACAAGGTTGCTCCTCAGGTTTGGGGACAATTTTTCAAAACTATGAGGATTGTTATCTGTTTCTCCATTCTCTATTTGTTTTTGTTTCAAATCACTAGAAATCTCAGAATCCACACTTTTGGTATCTGTAAATAAGTCACAATGCACCTGGTTTTGTCCTAGTCCCTCAACCTCTGAGTTCTAGGCAAGTACAATCTGTAAAGGTATAGTTTCTTAGTGCATCAGTGGATTATTGTGTGGATCCGCCTACACATGTTAAAACTTTATTCCTTTGTGTTTGACAATGTCAGCTGTCTGTGGATGTATGTATAAAGGCATCCGACACAGGAGGAAGTCCGACAAACTTTTACAAAGTTTCTCTCTTAATTTATTTTTTGCAGTATATGTAAATATCTTGTCTCAACTGTGAATCAGTGCCATTTTCCTTCAACAGTTTATAGTAGAATTTGTTTAATTATTTATCTGGGTTTACAGAACAATAATATTCTTTACCAGTTTTAGTAGAGAAGAAAAAAAGAGAGCTTAGCACCTGCTGAAAACATTACAATAAGGATTGGTACCAATAAAAGAGACATTTTAACTCCAGAACGTTGGCTGCACAACCCACTCTGTTAATTGCAATGACTGTGCCTCTTTGTTTCCTTATGCAGCTCTATTCCTGGGGGTTTACTTGAATGAGATGTGCTTGATTGTCAGAGTGCAATTATTGCAGGTCGGCCCAAGAAGGATTTGGGATAAATACTGCGGGAAAGGAGAAACCTGTTAATTATGAGCAAATAACTTTGTGATCCTGACAATGTGTGATGCAAATTAAAAGGGAATATATACTTACGCCAAACAAGGCCTCAGAAATCCCATCATTGTTATTGTTACCACGGGTTAACAGAGAGACTTTTAGGTGAAGTGTCACAGATTGGAAATCTGAAACAAATAGCAACAGCTAAACTCTGCACTTTGACTTTTCTTCTCCAAACTCACTCTGCTCTTCTGCACTTCATTTTTACTACCAGTCATACAAAATAATATCAGCTCTAATAAAATCAGCTTTACATAAAAATGTTTATCTTCTCACACCTGGAACAATTTGATTGTTGATAATTAAATCATCATCTCTAGCATAGGGCTACAACCAACAATTGTTTTTAGTAATCAATTATTTTAATAGGCTAAAAATTCTTCAGATTATTTTATTTAACCAAGTGAAGCTGAAAATAGGCCTCTTGAGTATTGGGTAGAACATATTAAGGTTTTATATTAAGATTCTTAATATCTTAAATGCAAAAGGGATAATTATTTGTACAATTTTAGCTTAATTATTACTCTGAGCATGTTCTTTCAGCAAATGAGGCTTTTTTGAATCTGTATGCTCCAGTTAATGATTAATCCATTCCTAAATTAGTTGATGGTTATCTCAGTAATAGATTCATCATGATTAATCGTGTCAGTTCTTCTCCGGTGAAATAAATTCCAACATAGGTTTTGTCATGAAGTAACATTTTAACTGTTTCCTCAGCCTTTGAGTTTAGTCTCCGACTGTCAGGTTAACCAATGGTCAATTGGTCAATCTGTAAATGTGGAAGTTGATGTGTTTTAGTCAGCAGACGTCGCAGAGGCTTGTGATTCAGTGGTCTCAGTTCAGGATGGACAAGGAATGCTGCTATTGGCTGAATTGAAGAGAGAAAATTGTCAGATTAGAACTGTGTGACTTATGTTAATGGACTCAATCTTTGTTTTTGTAATTGACAGAAAAAGTGTTTGTCATTTCATAAAGACAGTTACACCATATTACATAGTATCTAGAAGAGGTGGATTCTCACTGCACATTTAGTTCAAATGATGAAGCCATTGCGCTTTTTATGCCAGACAATTATGTTAATTTTCTTAATCATAAAGATTAATTGGTGTTGGGATAAAATATCTACTGCTGTCAAGAAAAGTAAGATGAGAAACTACAGTATTTTAAATATTATAGGCAACTGCAATGCAAAATCAGTTTTAATGTAGTGTGTGTAAAACCCATAGATTTTGTTTAATAAAGTTGGACAAAAGCAAAAATCTGATTTTTTTAAGTTCTTTTTAAGGGTGCAACATGTACTATTTTAATCTACTGTCTATCAAGCTTATCATATGTTTGCTTATTGAAGTCTAGTATGTTTACAAGGACTAATTTCCTCCTTCTTGAACCACGTGTTTAATTAATTTAATCTGTCTCCACTATTGAGTTTAGCCTGCAGTATAAGGAATTATGTATTTTCTCTTACTTTATTGTGTTTACTCTTACTTACAGTTCTTGCAGGTCGACTCATAGTCAGAGCAGCAGTCTCCTAAAGTCACACAGGCCTGATCACAGAAACATCTGTCCCTATGACAGCCATTATTCAGACCCGTGCAGCACAGTACTGGTGGATCTGAGCAGCCTGGACCAACTAGAGAAAGCACAGCTTTTTCAGATGAAACTCGACATTTTTACCTTTAAAGTACTCAATTTAAAGTGGAAATAATAAAGTGGAAATAATGGAAATAATAAAGTAATATGACTGGCAGACCCTGAAACAAGGGTCACAAAAATAATGGGAGCAATGAAAGCAAATGCACATCAGTAAATTAAAGGAGTGAAAACTGTGATTGTGTTTGCATTACCTGTTACATTGACATTTGCAACTGTTGTTTCAGATGGAAAATTACAAAGCACAAGTCAAATGAATTTTAAAAGAAAGAAAACTCCAAGAAGCTGGAGATAAGCACCAGCAACCCTCCAGACCCCAGTAAGGGACAATGATGACTAAGGGACAAGGGTGTAAAGAAAATGGATGGATGGAGAAAACTAAGACAAATAGCTCAATTAGCTAGTTAGTTGGAATCCAATTAAAATTGATCAGCTGTCAGAATGAAAACATTGCTTACCTGTTGTGTTGGCATTTCTAAGAGTTGTTTCAGCTGGAAATTGCAAAACATAAGTCAAATGAATTATAAAAGACGTAAAATTCTAATATCAAAGTTCAGTTGGCTAGTTGGTTAGAATCCACTGAAAATGGATGCACTGTAGAAAGGAAACTGGTTGTGTTACCTGGTGCATTGGTATTTGTGACAGTTGTTTCAGCTGGAAAATTGTGCAGCACAAGTTAAATGAATTTAAAACAAAATAAAACTGTTAAGTCACATAGCTCAGTTAGCTAGCTAATTGGAATCCACTGAAAATTGATGCACTGAATGAAACTAGTGGTTGTTTTACCTGTTGTGTTGACATTTGTAACAGTTGTTTCAGCTGGTGAACAGCAAAGCACAAGTTAGTCAAATTAAATTTAAAGTATATACAGTAAAACATTTTACCTAGGAATAATGACAAAGAAAGTGCAGTGATTGCCATGTGATCCAAACCAATAGTTGAATACGTGGCATTTCCAAGCCTATACATTTTCAAAGTCAACTTTTTACCATCTTTGGTAGGATTACTTCAGTTTTGTGTATGGCACCTCATATTTTCTAGTATTTGTATCTTTAACTCCCCAAATAATCAAGCAATACATGAGTCATGTGCTGTACTCATGGCAAGGGAAAAATGCAGTCAAGCTAAAAAACCAAAATAAGAAAACACACAGTGCGTCATAGCAGTTGTGGGTTTCCTCTGCTTTTCTTAGCAACAAAACTACAGTCTAATTGGTTTCTACAGCTAATCATCTTTGACTTTTCATTTGGGGACATTCTGTTTTGAGTAGTTAGAACATTTACTTAGCAACTAGTTACAAAACAAAAAAGCTTTTATAAGTGCAATTAAACAGGACTCTGCCAAATAAGGTTACTCCCATCTTGTATTGAAGTGAGCTACAAATCAAATTAAGCAATGAAATTTCCCTGAATGACTTGACTGCCCAATAAGTTAAAAAAAAAACAACTTGTCCAAGTCCATCTAAAGATCTGATCAAGTTTGTTTAATGTCCAATAAGCAATTTTTGTCTCTCATAAACATATTTTTAATTTGTGTAATACATTTCCAATTAGACCTCCAAATTAATCTTCCTCTCTACTCCTGTGATTTAATCAGATACAAACCAGATTTATCTCCCATGAAGAAAGAGCTCCTGTTGCAGTCTGTCTCATTCATTAAGAAGTACAGTCATCAGTTTGGTTGTATTGTATATCGTTTACTTTGGCCATTGGGCTCTTATTTTTCCATTTGATTGTGTTCATTAGAATATTGCAATAATTTCATGTAGAATATTTTTATCAACCCATATTAAAGTAATGAATTTCTGTGCTTTAAAATGTTCTGGTTTGATCTGGAAATTCAGTGAGATTGGTTGAGCTATTTAAAAAAAACAAAAAAAGTCATTTACAGCAACTATTAAGCAAGGTGCCAGTTGAACATTTTAAAAGGTCCAAGCCTACAATTTAATGGTAAAGGACTGAGTGAATGTGGTTGTGTTGTAACAATTACCTGTTGCATTTGTTACTGTTTCAGCTGAGAAATAACAAGTTAGTCAAATTGGTAAAACATTATTTGAAGGGGGGTGAATAAGACTGTCACGACACTTTCATAAACAGAAAGTGTCATAAAAGTTCAAATCATTCCTGTTTAAACTTTACCTTTAATAACAAGGTTTCCTGATTTTTAAAGTGCAATCAGTAATACTTTTAGAACAAATTTGTATCAGTAATGATTTCTTGGTTAATGTCAAGTTGTCAAAGAGATTTTGAATGTCAACTTTGTATTAAAAGTATAATTTACCAAATGACTTTGACAGCAGCCATAAATATTCATGTTCATGACAGATGTGTTTGACAGTGTCATGTCAATCTTATTCACCCCTCTTCAAATAGTGTTGCTGTCAAATAAAACTGCAATAGAATAAGTTAAACAGTCCTGATGTGTTGTGATGCTTAGAAATGCAAAAGGCATTTAAAACACCTCAGACCTATATGTAGATACAGAATCGTATCAGTAAAATTGTAGGAATTAGGCAGAGATATTTTTGTACACATTTCAAGGTCAACAAAGAGTGGTGGAAAATGTCAATTACATTCATAAAATTACCTGAAGGACTTGCATTTCTGTATGTTGTTTGAGCTAGAAAAGATACAGAAGCAAAATGTTAGTTTCAGAAAGCAATCTCAACTAAAGATAGCAAACCCTTTGCTTTCAGAGGTTGTTCATTGAAGTGATAAGAGTATTGGCAATGTAGCTAGTGAGGTCATCTTCATTTGGTACATCTATGGAGCTGCTGTGTTTTTTGCAAGGCAAGCTATCAAAGTCAACTTTAACCAGCTTTGGTAAGATTGTTTTGTGATCGACCCCATTTGGATACTCTAATATGAATACACAACTAAATGAGTAATTTCCCATTTTATGCCAACACGAAACAGAAACTTTTGCTATAGCATGGCAGTTTTTGGTTTCCCACTGATAATTGTGTTGATTCCCATGAACTACCAGTGGAGAGAAAAAAACAATTCTAAGACTAAACTTTTCTGTTCCGATTAGTCATGACAAGAAGCCATTTCTACATCATTTGTTTAAACCTTGACAAATTACTTTGAATTTTAAGAACAAGAACTCTTGATTCAAGGTGATTTCAACTCACCATTACAGGAATACAACTCCCCAAAGATAAGAAAAAAGTAAAGCAGGACCAAAGCCAAAGTCTCTGCGAACAAGTCTCAAGGTTAATCGGACTGTCTGAATGTGCTGTTAGCGAACAGGAATAGAATACTGACATGCAGACATTCTAGTTCTACAGGTTCAAAGAGAAACAGCACATAGTAAACAGACAAGTTACCATTTCCTTTGAATTTATTAGACTCAAATGTCAGAAGGCAGGATACTGCATTTGAAATACACATTACTGCATATTTACATACTCATGTTTTTGCATTTAGACTCAAATGACATTTATACAAGTCACAGCATTATACCATGAATAGCAAACTTTTACAAATAATGAGATTACATTGCAGATAATCAAAGGAAACTGGAACAGTCATAGCAAAGCCGGTCTGAAAATTTAAAAGGCACAATGCCTCCAAGGATGTTTTTGCAATGTTAGAGATGAAACTACTTAAATATGCACTTTCCAGCTTTTGCCAAACTCGTGTGTATTCTTGGCAATAGTTCCATCTGGTTTCACTTTGTCATTCGTCTTTCGGCCATCAAAATTTCCACACAAGCCTTCCACTCTCCTTTTATAAAGGAACGGCAGAATGATATCTACAGAACAAAAAGGTCTGCATAAGTAAACAGAATTGAGAAGTGGCTCACCTAATGGGTTAAGGATTCATTACCAGCTTTACAGTGTCCACTGAACTCCACCAAAAGGCCAAAATCTGTCTTTAGGTAGATGTGAGAAGAATGCATTTGGATATCAAGGCCAGGAGCTGCTGAACCTGGAGCTTTAATTTTTTTCCCATCCACCTGCAAGGAGGAGGAAGAAAATTGAGAAGCTAGAAATATTAAAATATCCATACGGCGTTATTTTCCTAGTAGTAGACTAGGAATTTGTAACGCTTTTCAATTGAGTTATTATGGCTTTGATACTTACAAACACTTTCCTCTTGTGCTTAAGCTCTACAGTGTGGTTGTAAACTTTAATTTTAAGTTCCTGCAATCTTCGTTTGTGCTCCTCCTCCTCCTCATCATCATTATCCTCTCCACTGATTTCACTTCTCTCCATCTCCTCACTGCTGTCATCAGTGCATGCATTTGTGCCCTCTATATAGATTTCTGGGAGATTCTTTGGCAGATTTTTGGTCCTCACCAGCACATACAAGTTTGTCCCATTGAAATCATGTTCCAGTTTATCAAATGTTTGGTACTGTGGTTTTCCCTGGACGGTGCATTCACCAAAGTCTGTAAATATCACAAAAAAAAAAAAAAAATTAGTAGCATTGACAACATTTTGGCAGTTAAGGAATTTTTGTGCCATACCTGTGGACATGCAATAATATTTGCCTGTTTCAAGCTGAAGGCACACAGCATCATCTTCACACCCATCTTTGTCTTTGCAGTCAACCTTTCCCTCACCATCATCTTCTTCACACTCGCATTTCTGCTTGCAATGACTGGTGTACCATACTTCATTAAACTGGAAAATGACATGCAATCTTAGAGCAATATACACAGAGCTATAAAAGCAAATTTAGTGACAATTAAAGTTACTTACCTGGTGAGTTTCACCATTCCTGTCAATACATCCACATTTCTGTACAGGCACACAAATGCTCCCTTTTTGTACAAAGCCATCATCACATACACATCCTGAGGCACAAGAAATCTCTGAATTGCAGTGTGGTGGACCAGTCAGGTTTTTGCATGTAGGGCTACATGCAGGAATGCAAGTGGTGTAGTGACTGTTCTGTGCACAAGAGGGTGCTGAAAGACACATTTGACAACTTTCAGTTTGACTCTGAACATTAACAATTATATATATTGTTTATAGAAAGATGCAAGTAATTTACTTGAAACATGTGGCGCTCCTGGATGTGGAACAGTGTGTTGGGGTCTCATTGTAGGATTGGTGGAAAGGTTCGGCCTCGATGTGGGTACTTGCAATTCACTTGTGGGTGGAATTTCAGGTGTTTGTAATGTAGTTGAATTTGGAGGCTGTAAAACAGTCTCTGAGGAAGGTGCTGGGTTGGTTGGAGCTGAAAATTGAGGCCCAAGAGTAGCATTGCCTTGTACAGTTGGTGGATGATGCCCATCTGTGGGTACAGGCGGGGGTTCAGTCACATTGGAGGGTGCTTGGTTGGGTAGAGCTGGAACCTGGGGCCAAACAGTACCATTGCCTTGTGCAGCTGTAGCATGTGGCCCACCTGTAGGTACAGGCTGGGGTTCAGTCACATTGGAGGGTGTTTGGTTGGTTGGAGCTGGAACCTGGGGCCAAACAGTAGCATTGCCTTGTGCAGTTGTAGCATGTGGCCCACCTGTGGGTGAAGACTGGGGTTCAGTCTCATTGGAGGGTGTTTGGTTGGTTGGAGCTGGAACCTGGGGCCAAACAGTAGCATTGCCTTGTGCAGCTGTAGCATGTGGCCCACTTGTGGATGAAGGCTGGGGTTCAGTCTCATTGGAGGGTGTTTGGTTGGTTGGAGCTGGAACCTGGGGCCAAACAGTAGCATTGCCTTGTGCAGTTGTAGCATGTGGCCCACCTGTGGGTGAAGACTGGGGTTCAGTCTCATTGGAGGGTGTTTGGTTGGTTGGAGCCTGGGGCCCAGCAGTAGCATTGCCTTGTGCAGTTGTAGCATGTGGCCCACGTGTGGGTGAAGACTGTGGCCTTGTCTCGTTGGAGGGTGCTTGGTTGGTTGGAACTGGAACCTGGGGCCAAGCAGTAGCATTGCCTTGTGCAGTTATAGCATGTGGCCCACCTGTGGGTGAAGACTGGGGTTCAGTCTCATTGGAGGGTGTTTGGTTGGTTGGAGCCTGGGGCCCAGCAGTAGCATTGCCTTGTGCAGTTGTAGCATGTGGCCCACGTGTGGGTGAAGACTGTGGCCTTGTCTCGTTGGAGGGTGCTTGGTTGGTTGGAACTGGAACCTGGGGCCAAGCAGTAGCATTGCCTTGTGCAGTTATAGCATGTGGCCCACCTGTGGGTGAAGACTGGGGTTCAGTCTCATTGGAGGGTGTTTGGTTGGTTGGAGCCTGGGGCCCAGCAGTAGCATTGCCTTGTGCAGTTGTAGCATGTGGCCCACCTGTGGGTGAAGGCTGTGGCCTTGTCTCGTTGGAGGGTGCTTGGTTGGTTGGAACTGGAACCTGGGGCCAAGCAGTACCATTGCCTTGTGCAGTTGGGGGATGATGCCCATCTGTGGGTACAGGCTGGGGTTCAGTCACATTGGAGGGTGTTTGGTTGGTTGGAGCTGGAATCTGGGGCCCAGTAGTAGCATTGCCTTGTGCAGTTGTAGCATGTGGCCCGCCTGTGGGTGAAGGCTGGGGTCCAGTCTTGTTGGAGGGTGCTTGGTTGGTTGGAGCTGGAATCTGGGGCCCAACAGTAGCATTGCCTTGTGCAGTTGTAGCATGTGGCCCACCTGTGGGTGAAGGCTGTGGCCTTGTCCCGGAGGGTGCTGAGCTGGTTGTAGCCGGAACCTGTAGTCTATCAGTAGCATTGCTTTCTGTAGTTCGAGTATGCAGTCCACTCTCAATGGAGGGTGCTGGAACCTCAGGGGCATTTGTTGTAGTCCAGTTTGCTGGGTTGACCAAATCTGCAACAGTAATGAGTTAATTTGAGGGCTTTTAAAAAATAAGAGCCAAACATTACAAGATTACCTTTGCAGGCTCCACGATGAAATTTTATGTCATCCAAAGCTACGCCAGATTCATTGGTGCCTCTTTGGCCCTCAAAAAAGATCTGAGTCAAAACCACAGAATAGAAGCATGTTTCATTGTCACTTAAAACTACACAGTACTTTAATCAATGGGAAAATATAAAGAGCCCCCACCTGAAATGTCCCATTTCCCACCACATCCACCTGAGCAAGATGCCACACATTTCCTTGGTCGTTTCTTCTTCTCCATAAGATGGTAGCCTGTTTATCTTGAAGCAGGTAGACATGAAGACCCATTGTGTCAGAGCCAGATATATGATACCAGAATGTTAGACATTGTGGGCCAGTGTCTGAACACTCTGTGCTATTAAGACTAGCAGTGTCCCCTAGTGATGCCATGCTTGCGTCAAGGAGGAGATAGTGGCCATCTGGACAAGGAGATGAGCAAAGTTGTAGATTTTGTAATTCTTGAGATGACCAAAAAACTAAATTTAGTCCTTTGGTCAGTTCTGATCAAGTATTCATGACCAACACTCAGGATACAACTGAGTTTTGCTATAATTAGTTGAATACCTCCAGTGGTATGATCCGAGAGGGGACCATTGATCAGTGTAGGGGTGGAACTATTACGCCTTTCCCAGTCAAACACGCCAGTGAGCATCTGACTCCATTGGCAAAAATCTTTTTCAAAGTCACAGTCAAGATGGCATACTGAAATGAAAAGTTAGCAATTTGGAGAGTTAATTTTTTCAAGTAGTTAAAAAAAAAGAAAAAACTTGTGGCTTTACCATACCTGGGTGTTTGGCTTCCTCAGGCATTTTAGTTGCATTGTCCATATTGATGGTCATTAGTTTAATTGTACGAGGCACAACATTCAGCATGGGGGGTTCCAGAGCTGTTGTGGTAGGCGAAGTGAGTCTCAGGGGAGCTGTAACATTTCCTATTGTGGGTTCTGGAGCCATCATGGTGGGTGAATTGAAACTTGGGCTGGATGTTTTAAATTGAGGTTTAACAGGAAGAAAGGTACCCATGCCACCCAGATCTGTAGAATGAGAAAAGGCTAGTTTTTCCTCAGGAGGCTAGAGAGAGCGCATGTTTTCTTTTTAAAGCTTACCTGAACATCTTCCTTGGTGCAGTGCAATATCATCTACGGCCACATCTGATTGGTCATTGGAACCCCTCCATCCCTCAAAGATAATCTACATGGTGATGTTAGATTTGTTAGTGCCCACAATCATTTTAAAATCAGCTAGACATCCTACATTTGGATACATCACCTGAAACACTGCAGTTGTGTTTAGATCAACCTGAGCCAGGTGCCACATATCGCCATGGTTGTTCCTCTTCTGCCAAACTGCCTTAGCTACTTTGTTCTCAAGAAGGTAAATATTGAGGCCCATTGTGTCTGCTGACCCATACATATGGTACCAGAACTGCAGACACTGAGGACCAGTGTTTGCACACTTGGAGCTGATGAGACGAGCTGTGTCCCCATATGTTGTGTTTGTGGACTCAATATAGATGTAGTGGCCATCTAGTCAAAAGGAAACATATACATGTCATTCATACAATTTCTCAGAGTAAAGCAGAATTCTCAGACTGTAACCTTCAAGGGCCAGTGTCCTGCAACATTTAGTTGCATCCCTTGTCCTACACACCAATTTAAGGGCTAAATAGTGGAGCCAGGTGTGCTGAAGCAGAAAGACAACTAAAATTTGCAGGACCAGCCTTTGAGGAGTGGAGTTTGAGAATAATCATTACCACCAGTGTGGTCGCTAGAGGGACCAGTCATCTCAGTAGGGGTGAAGCCATTGTTCCTTTTCCAATCAAATGCATCAGTGATCATCTGCTGCCAAGTGCATAAGCCGTTCTGGAAGCTACAGTCAAAGTTGCAGACTAGAGAGAAATTTTGAAATGAGTATTAAGAGGCAACTAGTTCACTTCCTAAAACCTCAAGTCTGAGTTTTACATTTCTTCATTTGCTAGATATGGCAATTAAATATTCAAGTGGCAAGTAACTTCTAAAGGGAACTTCTTATGCATATACTTTGGTGTAATGGGGGTACTTTTGTAGTTATGAAAGTTAGTGCAGTTCCAGTTATATTGGGGAAGGCATCTAAGGGATACCTAAAGAACACCCTAATTCATGTACATCTTAGTGGAGTTGGTATATGCATTTAAATAGGCAGCATTCACCTGCGCATGACCCAGAAGTGATGGCAATGTCATCTATAGCCAGGTCTGACTGAGCAGTGGAGCCTCGAATTCCCTCAATTATTAACTGAAAGAAAGTTATATCAGTTCTTTCCAAGACAAGAGAATTGGCATCTTTGAGGTATATGGAGAGAGAGAAAAAACAAACAAACCTTACCTTGAATGAACCAGAAATTTTCAGGTCAGCTAATCCCAACTGCCACTCAGGTCCTTTGTTGTCCACTGTAGTCCATACCCTCGTAGCCTTATTACCTTGGAGTTGATAGACATTCAGAACCATACTGGTGGCTGAACCAAGCATGTGGTACCAGAAGTGGAAGCAGATTGGGCCATCAAGCTGGCACAATGGGCTCAATAGTCGAGCAGGATCTCCATGGGTTACATCATCCCCCTCAAGGTGCATGTAAAAACCAGCTAGAAGAATAACATTAGTTATTGATATTGAAAATGAGTAGGGAAGAAAAAAAAAACCTACATCCTGTGGTGTGGTCCTGATTTGGTCCTGTCAAATCTGATGGTGTAGATCCAGAATGTCTTGTCCAGTCAAAGCTGTCTTGAATGAGCTGCTCCCATCCACACATATTTGTGTCAAAGCTGCAGTTAAGGGGACAGGCTGCAAAAAAATAAATAAATACACAAGCCATTTGACAAGCCAAATAAGAGTTTTGGACAAGATGTACCATTTTATGTCTTACAATTGATGTTTGGAGATGTAGTGCCTGGAATAGTTGGATCTGCAGTTGAGAAATCTGAAAATCAGTGGATAGAAAGGGTGTTAGCAGGCATTAATCTTTGAGCCCGTTTACCTCAAGGTGCTTTATATTCATGTCTTGAAGGGTCAAATTCTCACCACATGGTGTGCCAGTTTGCCAGCTAGAGAGTTCCACTCCTTCAACTTCACATGCTGTGGCATACGATTTCAGGGAGTCGCAAAAAGTGAGCTGATCACCACTTGTGGCACAATAGTCATATACACAACTGCTAAAGTAGATGCTTGGGTGAACATGCTCATGGCAGGCCTCAAAGGCCCCATGAAACACCATGGAACATTCCTCATTGGCCACAGTCCCATCATTGTCACATTCTCTAGGATCATTTGGATGAGCAGTGCATCTTAAAAAAAAAAAAAAACATCTTTAAGTGATCAGCTGTGTCTGGTAGATTACACAAGATCAAAATTCCCATATTTAAATTTAACTTCTACTTGTCACCAACAGAAAGTGAAATTATATGCTTAAATAGTTTCAACTAGGTTAGTGCAGTATTTAAATTTCACCCCAGCAATTGGGTAACTCAGAGCATGCAGGAATACTTTGTTTTACTTTTAGAGCACTAAAATTGTTATGATCATCATTGTATATGATCATGTTCATGACCGAAAGGACTACAAACCTGACATCATTTAGTAACTCGCAAGAACACAACTCATATTTTCTGGCATCAACTTACTCTTCATTGGTATGAGTTCTCCAGCTGTCACCAAATTCAAATGATCCAGAGGCAATATGGCCTCCTGGCATCATGAAGTCATCCTCCTGAAGCCCAGAGTAGGTACCACACAGACCACAGAGTTCATATTTGTAACGTTCATCCACTTGCAAGAACAACCTGCCGTGTCCATCTATCCATAATTTCAAGCCAAAGGTAGTCTCCAGAACAGTGTAATCCTTCTTCACATAGATCCACAGTGAGCCATATGACCCATCGGTTAAATAAGGAAGTCTGACAGAGACGCCATGGACCTGAACAGAACAGCGAGTCATTTTGTTAAAGATAGAGGCTTTAAAGGTCTAGGATAGGATAAGACAATTTACCAACTTGAAACAGAGACTTATGCCCTTATGTAGATTATTGCTATAGTTTAGGACAATGAAAACCAATGCACTTCCCACTTCAAGCTTAATTTGGCTTGCTTACATCAACTTGCCCACTCTGATTCAAGGTGAGATCCAGTCCATCAAGCTGAAGAACCACAGCTTCAAGTTTAGCTCTAGTAAAATTTTGTCCAGCAGGGTGGATGTTGAAGCCAGTTACAGTGAACTGCACTGTGCTGTGCCTGCCACATGTTGTGGCTAGAGTGTAAGCACAGCCCCCTTGAAAACTGTAAGCCAGTTCGTCATAGGTAACATAATGTGGATCGCCATACACACTACAGGTGGCAGGTTTGAATGGGAAGCAGCCTTTGATGCCATTTTTTTCCTTACAAACTTCATCACTTGTACATGTCATTGCAGTGCATTGCATGGCATCATTGCCAATGCATTGGCATTGTTCCACACAGTCACCCTCCACAGTCATTTCCCCTCTCTGTCAAGAAAAAGCAAAAGTTTTAGTAAAAAGTAGTACTGTGTAACCAAATAGATTATAAACAGTTACCTCATAGTGTTTTCCATTATACCAGCACCCACAATGCTCTGCTGGGACACATTTACCACCACTGAGACTGAACCCGTGGTCACACTCGCACCTTTCCTCACAGCTACCACATGAACGCGATTGATCTAGACTGGAGCACACCACTGGACAGCCATCGGCACATGAATTATAATGGCTGTTCTCGCCACACTCGAGCACTGAAAGAGAACACGATATGAGATCCAGCCACAAGCTACAAAGTTAGAGATGGTCAATAACGAAACTTACTGCAGAAAGTAGAGTTCCTCCATGTGGGTATGCCAATTCCAGCCTCTCGGCAGACATCTGCATAGGCTTTCAGTGCTTCACACAGTACATTTTGATCACCACGAGCAGAACACAAGGAGAGTAAACAAGCACGGAAATAGCTCTCGGCGCCAACATCTGGTAGGCAGGACGCAAAGGGCCCGGAGCCAGAACGAAGGAGTCCACAGTAATTCTCACTGCTATAATGAGCCTCATCTCGTGGGTTACACCGTTGTACTTGAATGGCTTCACAGGAGGACACATTTCCCCCAGTTTGCCAACTCTCAGCCAAAGCTGTGGCACTTTCAGCTTCTGTGCCATCAGGCTTGAGCAAGTCATCTCCTGGGAGCCGATTGAAGTTGCCACACAATCCACAAACCCTATCAGAATATTGTAATGGAATTCTGAGCTGAAGAGCCCCAGCATTGTCAAAGGAAACAGACACTCCAGAACTGCTTCGCACTACTACAGTAGTAGGGTTGCCCTCAATGTGGATTGTATCATTGTTCAGCTTTAGTGGAAGCTCTCGCCAGATGCCATTAACCTGAGGGGGAAAAAAAAATTTTATCTATAAAACAGACTTATGCAACATTTTACATAGGGGTTTTAAGCTTTGGATATTGCTATATCATAATGTGCCAAGTCAATATCCCGAGCACATTATGATATGGCTTTAGCCTACCTTCCAATGAATGCTTACATCATATTCAATTTGAGCAAGTTCAGTGTCAAGCTGGTGCATCACATTAGTTACAGCTATACACTTACAACTTACTCTACTCTATGGTTGTTAAACACATGGATGATCATTTTAACACATTAAAGAAATTGATAAAAACATTTCTACATTTAGACACCCACCAAATACCACAACAGTTCACTTTAAACAATTACTTTGAAGAAACTTACCACAACCCAGCGGGTCTGGCTCTTTAGCAAGGACACCCTCGTATTCCCCAGGTTAACAGTGATTTGCTGTATAGTAGGCTGCAACACTTTGCCAGTTTGCATGTTGACAACCTCAACGGTGAACTTTGGCAGAGCTTCAGATGCTGAACATGTTTTGGCCAGTACATATGTGCAGGGGGAAATAAAGCGGAACAATGCGCCATCAAAGGTATGACAATCCGTGTTGCTTTGAATAGTGCACACGCCTGAAGTGGAACGGCTCCAGGGTTCATCTCTTTGAGGACCACATATTTGGCCCTTAGGGCAATGAGAGAGAAAGCAGAACAGCTGACCAACTGAGCAAAGGCAGCGTGTGGAGTCGCCAGTCCACAGGTCAGTGTTTGAGTCACACTGGTTGCCTGCAAGGGTAAGAATATGGTCAGGAAACTGGAAAAAAGAAAATCATGGCTCAGAGCTTCACATTTATGAGTGTAAGCAGCACTTACTACATGATCCACTTCTTATGCCAATATGTTTTAATGTAGTCTGATCTACAGACAGTGGATAGACTGCTTCAAATACGACCTAATAGACAAATTAATCTGTTACCAAAACAAAATTCCAACTGTAGCGCAATTCAGCACAGTCAATGTAGAGCCTGTCACCTGAGTGCCTGGTTCGGTGAGGTTCAGGGGCACCGAGACTTGCCTCCATGCATCTCTGGGGAGAGGAGGAGAAGTCCAGATTTCCACTTGCCTGGACCCACTTTTCAGCAAAGCACGCAATGTAGCGTCACTGGAAACACCTGAAGCCAGATGCCAGAACTCCAAGCAGGCCTTGCCAGTGACAGTCAGTGGATGGCTCGTCAGTATTTCCACTGAAGCATCTCCTGGATAGAGAGATAAAAATGCAAAACCCATTTCCAGAGAAATTCTCAAACACTAGATAGCAGTAGTGAAACTGAACTAACTTTAAGTGTGTAATTATGCACTATTTCAAAAGGAGCCAATAGTCTTCAAATTAGCACATAACTTTGATCTCAAGGAAAAAGAACCATTTCAATGAAATTAATCAGCTTCTATACTGCATGTTATCTTTAGTACCCATTTGGCTTTTTGTCCAGTCGCAAGTCAGATTTCCATGTTGGCTGTAGAAACACCGGCCAACATAATCTAGAGATTTAAAAAAAATTAAAGATGCATTACACCAATTGTCTGATCTGTCCTTCCAGTGTTTACAATTATAGGTGATGCAGTACCTGATGCGTCTTTCCACCCTGGTAATTTTACCAAAGACAAATCATCTTCAGCTCTAAAAACAAAAAAAGTAGTCCAAGATTAACTTTATAAAGACAGTATCTATTTACTAAAAAAAAAAAAAAAAAAAAAAAAAAAAAAAAATAAAAAAAAAAAAACCTACATAAATACATAAAATTAGCCAAAAAGATATGTGCAACATTGAACAAAAAAAATTTGTGGATATTACAAAACAT
>CAEGAF010061334.1:0-24890 GCA_903067075.1 Micropoecilia bifurca
TATATATATGTCAAATTTTTCACTGTCATAACAGTTTATGAGACAGATAATCTGTGAAAAGATATCTCTTCCGCCTCCTCTCTGAAGAAATGCGCTACTCCTGACCAAAAACGACCAATCAGAGCCACGAGGCGGGGCTTGGCACTGTCAATCATGGCCGTGTGTCCATTGCTTACAACCTCCCACCCTGAATGTTCAAGCTAATAAGTATAGCCACAGATGACGGCGGAGAAGCATTTTTCCTGTAGGTAAGTTCCTTCTCCACCATTAGCACATCCTGGTTGTGACCGGTGCATACCAGTGACCTGTGGTGAGGTTCATTGCTGGTGAGGGACTGACTTACAACACCATGTATGAATGTACGGAAATTTCGCGCAGGCATGCAACACTGGAAGGCAAACAGACTAATCTTTTACATGTCATCTATAGCCGCGTTAACTCAATGAAACTTAGAAATGTATGTATTAATTTCGTGCTATGATCCACACAAAGGTAAAGGAGGCTTTCTCGGTATCCGCCAAGCTATACGCAGACTCGTTGCCATAGCAACCGACAACAATGCCGCTTCATGTTTTTGCATTCAACACAAAAAAGACAGAGTAGCTGCCTCTTCTACTTTACTGAATTACTTAGACATAAGTAATTCAGTACAAACTGTAGCCCACAAAACGCACATTTCATTTAAAAACTAAATAAAAACATCTTATTGCTGTCTTACCTCATCAATGAAATCCATGCACCGCTAATTCTGCACAAAAATACCCGTTCATCCAAAGCCATGTCTATCTTGCATGTCTTTTCTACTCCTTTAAGAATCGTCAAACTGTCTCGAATCTCCTGCTCCAAATGAAAATCCACTTTGGGCAACTGTTTAACTTTAAGTGAAGAATTGTAGTCTTTAATGTTGACATCGGAAGAGAGAAGAAAACAAGCTGTACTTTTCTTATTTACTGTTTGGCTAGCTCACTGTGTCTTACTCTGCAGATGTTCATGAGCGCCCCCTGCCATGAGGCAAGAGGCCATTGTATTGCCGGGTACAGACAGGATGAACATGCTCCCATAGAATGGCAGCCAGTGCAGTTAGCGAGAGGTTGCGCAATCCCAGGTGAGGCTCAGTTTGCTGCTGCCTCACCCGCTTCGCTTCTGAGCATTTGAATGAGAAAATGCGAAAATCCAGCTAAAAAAAGAATCAGAATTGGTTAAGCTATGTAAAAAATAGGTACTTTATAGTACAAACCACAGGGTGAAAATAGCAATATAAATGATTTTATTATCATTTTCCCATGATGATAGGTGAGGCTTTGCTTCACCTGCCTTCCTTGACCGCACGTCACTGGTGCACGCATGACCATGATTGGCAGTGCTAAGCCCCACCTCCTAGATCTGATTGGTTGTTTCTAGTCAGCACTGGGAGAAGGAGGTGGAGGTTGATTTGGTCACAGATTATCTTTCTCACATCAAACTGTTACAACATAGTAAAAGTTTAAACAAATATGTGAAATGCATATATTTTCTTTTACAAAAGTTAAATTCAAGAAAAACAATAAAATAGAAAATGAAAATTACATCTTTTATATAGAGAAAATCATTAGCAGATAGGTTTGAATCAAAGACAAAAACATGCAAAGCAATATATTTATGCAGCTATTATCAGAAATTATGGTGGACGGTAAGTATAAAGTCAAAACCTCTGTACATCTGAGTGACTCCCTCAATGATCACACTAAATGACTCTAATGATCCTTAAAAAGCAACAAAGCTGGAGAATAGCAAAATGACTCAAATTAAATACATTGTCACTGTTACAATTCCAGTTTAAACGCACCTGATTTGTATGAACTGCGTTTCCTCAGTCCAAAGCCACACCCAGAGGCCCTTACAGGCCCCAGCCCAATAGGCGCACGCTGCCGGATTCTGTTTTAAAGGCAAATAGACAAGCAGTGAGCGTCGTGGTATGAAACACATACAGCAGCTCTGGGCATGGTGAAGCTGCTGCGTTCTCTCTGCAGATACCCGGTGCAGGCAGCCTGATGCGGGTGGCGCCTCTCCGCCTCGTGGATACATGAGACTGATGAGCAAGTGTTCAGACCAGCACATTGAATTACTGCTGATCAAACAGAGCTAATTCAATTGGAGGCAATCCTTGTCCTCCATTTCAATCATGGCTCATCCTCAAATCATTCTGGGGCTTTCTTAATTCTGACAGCCTCTCATGTTCCCAGAGTCCAGGTGAGCCACCAAACTGCAGACAGAGGGTGGGGGGTGCATTACTCAGCAGCGTACTGTTGCGGCTTTGTGCTTTTCAAATGATCTTCTGCTTGCCAGCGCATGTGAGAGCGCAGAGGCTTCATGCCACAAAAGTATACAAACTGGAGAAGGGTCACTATCAACGCCAGGGGCCATTATTAGCTCAGATAAAAGACGCTGCTACATTCATGTTTGTAAAGTGGTGCATTTGGAGGGATTGGCTTTCTCATTAGTTACGCAGCGCAGTGCCAGACTCTCCAGGCAAATTCAAGGCAAATAAGAAGTTTGTGAACAGGAAACCAGTTAAATAAATGGGGAAGTTTCAGGATTTGCACCATCTGCCCTCTCTCCCCCCCCACCTCCACCATCAGATACTCAAACAGAACTATTGTTAAACTATCAGAGGTTTCTACTAAAGTTAATGAAAGCGCTTCGATACGTGTTCATCTGACATCTCTTCCTCTTTAACAAAGTCGGTCTTTTCCTCCAAAATTTCCTGCATCACATCATACACTTGCCTTGTGCCCTCTGCTGGAGGACCTAAGTACTACAGTTGGGCAGTGCCAGGTTCACATCGTTTGAGAAACACGATTATCATTGAGTGATAACAGAAAGCAAAATAAATTCTCTTGTTGCCTAAATCACTTTTGACAAAAAAATTACTTGGACCATTATTTTAGGAAGGTGAAGATGTAACGTAAATGAAATAGTGCAAAAATATTGATGAGTAGAGATTTTGTCAAAAAAAAAGTTTAGCCTTAAATGTGTGGACATTTTCGACTAATTTCAGTTTTTTTCTAGTGTCAGTGTTTAAGGGTTAACCAGGAGAAGGTGTGAGCTGAGAACACCAGGGTCAGACAGAGGCAGAACGCCGACTCCCACAGATCAACCCGACCCCGCCTTATTCAGCCTGTCACCACCAGCATCTGGACTCCACCAGGTGAGCCTCTTCTACAGGGGTCCCCACCCACATCCTCAGTCTCCATGACAACTACTTACCATGACGACCCACCGCCACCCCCTTCACCATGACGACCTCTGGCACCCAGCCGTCCTCCGAGGCCTGTAATGGAGCTAACCCGGCTGCAGCGGAGCCAGAACCCCCCTCACCTCCACATCCCCTCTCTGCTGGAGGCTAATGCAGAGGAATCACAGGAAGCGATTCTCCTTTACACAATAAAGCCCACTTCACCCTCCACAAGTGACCCCTCACCTACAGAAACAAGAACTGATTGGCTCCACACACCCACCCACTGAATGGAGATTCTGTCCTGCTGCAGGCCGAAGGAAAAAACTCAAAATAGAAAAATAGTTTGAATTGCAGCGTTAACCCAGTTTAGGGCCCAGTGGCTTTGCCTGTTTCAGAGCTGAGTGGAGTGTGTGCAGCAAAGAGAAGGGCTGATTGTGCGCTGCAGGAATGCGTGTGCAGAAGCAGCGGCTCGTCACATATGCATGCCGTTTCTTAAAGCTTGTCTTTGTGTCTGCAGGTTGCATAATGATTTCCTGACAGCCTGTCAGACATTTGAAATTGATTCCAGGAAACAGGGCTTCCTTCTCCCTTCTCCATGCCATCATCTGCATCCCCTGATGACTCTGCTCCTGAGCTGTCTCTTTCGCTCATATTACCTTTTCAGAATACTGCTGTCCTGGGTTGAAGCGTGAGGAAAAGAAAAGAATGTAGAAGCCCAGGTAAACGGGGGATTCTGAGTTTTTGACCTGCAGTTTTAAGACCTGTCTCTAATTTCAGACTGCGTGTGAAAGTTTTCCTCCTGGCCTCCCAGGATGGGATGGAGACGCAGAGAAAGGCAGGCAGGCAGCTGTGAGTGTTGCATGTTTAGCTGAGTGGTGTGTGACTTACCCCCCGGCTGTCCCTGCAGGCTCAACATGCTCTCACAGCGCTGGCTGATGCTGCTCAGTGCTCCGCTCCTCCCAAAGCTTTCATCTGCCATCGCTCCAACCTCCCTTCTTCTTTCCCTCCCCTATTTCTTTCTCTCTCTTTCTCTCTCTTTCTTCTCCTTTCTCTACATCTTTTGTCTACCCATCTGATGTCTTCTTGTCCCTGCATCCCTGCTCATATGATTTCTCTGTCCTCCCACTTTCTTAGTTCTGCTTCTCTCACTCTTTGCTTCACTTTCTCCATCTTTCTTCCCTCCCTCCTTCCTTCCCTCCCACCCCTCAGCCTCAGCAGCGCTCCGGGAGCATGGTATCGCTTGTCTCTCGGCTGGCACAGAGAACAGGCAGACACATGGGAGGGCTGTTTTGTAATCCAGCAGTTCATACCACCCTGGCACAGTGAATGGGGGGCAGAGGGGATGCAGAGAATGAGGAGAGGGGGAGGGAGGATGGAACAGGCCTATACTGCTACCTACTAACCTATACTTTCGCTTCATCCCTCTGTCTGCGCCTTGATGGTCTCTCCCTTTTTTCCCACCGCCGACAAGAGGTCTCGCCTCTCTATATCCTCTCTTTTAGGTCGGGGGGGAGGGGGAGAGAGGAAATGAGGATGGATAGAGGCGGAATGGAAGAAGGAGGAAGTGTGGGAATAAGATGAGGAATGAAAAGGAAGAGGTAAGGGATGAACAGAGGATGGGATGTCTGGGAGGGTGTAGGATGGAATCTATGAAGAATCTGAGCTTCTGAAATATTTCAGCAAGAGGTATAAAATGTTTGACAAACAGGAGCAGAAGGACTATTTGTGCCCGATAGCCAACTGCGTGGAAGAGCAGGTTTAAAATGGACAGGAAGCTTTGAGAGGTTGGTTCCCAGGGCGACCGGGCGGCTGCCTGTGTGAGACAAGCAGCCGCCTGTCATCTCAGCAGATGTCCATTTAGCCTCAGTTGGCTCCAAACCCACAAAACCATCAGCAGACATTTGGTCAAAGAATCACTGAAGTTGAGGACTGTTCATGTTCAGCACTATGATGTTCTCTCTAAATATTCCCACAAAATTCCCTTCATTTACATTTAGATCCATGGAATATGTCTTTATCAGCCTCCTGTCAGACATACCAAGACAGATATGATTATCTTATTATTATCCATGTCCTGAAGCCTCCCTTGGCAGTGGATCCAATTCCTTACCTTGAAGTATCGATGGAAATGACAAAATTCAAAATAACTTTTTCTATTTTTCAATTTTGAGATGGTTTTTATTATTTCTGTAAGGTGAACAGATGACAGGTATTGGTTTACCTGTGTGTCTTTGACGTAACACAGCAGGTCTGACATAGTAATTACAAAACTGATTGGTGACCTTTGACTCAATGAAATCTGGTACCAAGAACACATATGAAGCATACACCAGAGGTGGTGGGGGTAGGAGTGGCTTGGCTAGTTTTTATGGCAATAAATATAACCATGCTTCCATTTATGTTTTTCTATGCAGATTTTGAAGTATCTTTGAAAATGTTTTTTCAATTGTGCAATTTCTAATTGGTTTTTTGGTATTTCTGATAAAGAGTTGATGTGTCGAAGGGGAGATGGAAACACATTTACTAAATAAGTACTGACGTAGCGAACATTCACCTCACAACTAACCAGCTGTGTCCATTGTTGGCATCTGTCAGAATTGCCTTTATTTGTCAACATCTCAGGACAGCATGTAACTTTGCCAATATTAGTTGACATAACAGAAAAGCTACAACACATTCCTGAAATCCTCTCTTCATTTTTCTGAAATGTGTCTATAAGAGTTAGCAATCTCTACTTCCTGTTTCTTACAGCCATGCATACCATCAACATCTGACAAAATCACGTTTTGCATGGCCTGATTGATTCGCTCCAAGCCAACAGATGGAAACAAGCCTAATTTGCTTTTTTTCCCAACATTTTAGAAGTTTGCTCAAAATCAGCATGACAATTGGATGAAAACATAGTTAATGACTGTACAATCTAGGGAAAATGCTGAATACATAAAACACATTTTTAATTCAGAAGAGAAGAACAAAACAACAAAAGTCAGACAAGTCTGAGTCCAAGAAGCTCTATTATCTTTCAACTGATCATGTCTCTCTGAGGTCAGTTTAATTGAATATAATCATTATATTTGAATACAAAATGTGAACATAATTATGCGTTACATTACCCATTCAAACCATTAGATGGAGTTTCAGTGTCATTGGTATTTCCTAGGACCCAGCCTGCTTTCTTAATGATCTCTGTCTTTATGTGAATATAATGTATAAATCATTATCCACTTTTCAAACTTTCCTCCATCTTTCTTTTTATACTTCTCTAAAAGGGCCATATGGTTGCTGTTATTTCGTTCCAGTGTTTACACAAAGCTGTGATTTTAATACATGCAAGACCATTCTGCTCTGGTTCATAAACTGAACTTTACCTGCAGCATATGGCTACAGTAGGCTGCTCAATATGCTGCTGCAGTAAGATTTTCTAATGTATGAAGGTTTGCATGTCTTTTTGAAAAAGTGAAGGTAGTGAGATTGAATGAATACTCATTGAGGCATGAAAGGAGGAGACATGGGAAGTGTTTGTAGTGAGGACTGACTGTTCGGGTGCTGTGTTTGGGTTTGGGTTTGGGTTAGGACTAAGGTGTGAATTGGGTTTAGGTCAAGTTTAGGGTACACATATACTAGTAAAGCTTAGGTTTAAAGTTTAAAATAAGATTGAGCTATAGAAATGAATGAAACATGATTGCAAAGTCAATATTAAGTTCTGGTGAAGACAGAAAGATATGCATATTGACTTGATGAAAAGTATGCCTAATACCTGCTTAAAGGTTCTTTTCAAAAGGCACTTTTATTCTGATCAACACGACTAAGATGGACATTCTAATTTATATGACTAGTTATATGACTAGATGGGCAAACTGTTACCCGATCTGCTTGTAGTAGAGAAATCTTTCATTTGTGCCTTTTGACAAGGTGTTGTATGGATGGATCAGTGGGTAGATGCTGCAGTCCTCAACATGGTTGTCCTGGGTTCAAGTCCCTGTTTCAGTCGATTTGTTACCTTCTCTCTCCAGCCTGTTTCCTCACAGATTACTGTTGAATAAAAGCCACTAATGCCCAAAAATATTAGTGATTTTTTGTTTTCAATTTTGGCCCATTTCATTAAAATGGGCCTTTTAAACTACACAGTGGTGAATACAATAAAGTCCAGGTAAGCAATGTTCTAACACACCTGCTTGACTTTAAAAGCTACATGTGGCTGACAAACAGCTCATCAGTCAGGTCACCACAGTGGCACTGAATTTCTCTGTTTATTCTTGGTATCCTTTCTATCCCATTAGCCATATAGCAGAGATGAAAGTGTGGCTTGCTTATGTATTCATAACAGAGATGGAATCCACTAATGGCCTCATCCATGCAAATCTGTGTGACAATAATAATAGTAAAAATGGGTACATGTACTAGATAATGCTGTGCACAAAAAACAAACACATTGAAACATCCTAACGTTGTTTAGGACTTCTGGATCCAGATAAATGCACAGTATAAAATCATTTTTTAACATGAGCCTGTTCCTTTCATTCTTTTTTTTGTATTTTTAATTTTCACATTTTTTTTTTTACCATAAATCAATTTGTTTAGTGTCCATTAATTTTAAATGTACAAACTATAAATAATTGAAACTGACATATCCAGGGTTTTGTACATCTCTAAAGCATCCTGTTTTCTGCTGCAGTGCTGCAGAAAACAGGATGTGTCAGAGAGTTGTCAGTGCAAATGAAAAGACATTGTGACAGTTAATGTGAAACCCCACTATTGGAGCAGCACATAAAGGGAAGCAATAATATATATTAATTACATACATGCATTTATATACATGCATTATGCATTTAGATCAGTGGTTCCCAAAGTTGACCCTTGAGGGCCGGCATCCTGCATGTTTTAGTTCTCTCCCTGGTGGTAGTAACAACCTTTTCAGCATGTTAATGTTCTTCTTAGGCCTTATAATGAGCCATCATTTGATTCAGGTTCGCTAAATCAGGAAGAGAACTAAAACATGCAGGATGCTGACCCCCGAGGACCGACTTTGAGCACCACTGATTTAGATGTAAAAAAAAAAAAATCTACAATTAAATGCACATTTTACAAAAACATACTCATTTTATTGTGTTTTTTTGTGCGTGTGCATGCGTATGTTTGCATATGTGCGCAAATTTGGCAGCTTGTTATTTAAGGATCCAGACAAACATCCTCTATTGAATTTGGAAGTTGGCAGAGCATGTGCTTGCTTTCACATTCATGTCACTCTGTTGTACAGGGTATTCACACCTGGATGGACACATGGACATATGGCCATGCATCACGCAGAATAAAACATGTCAAGTCCACAGCAGGGTGTCCAGAGGCTGCTATGTGGAAAGGATCAGGGAGTAGCTCACCTTCTGAGAAACAAAGGCAGGAAGCATACACTCGCTACACAGCTGGGCACAGATGTACACAGACAACAGTGAGCACATTCACATACCTGACATAATACACAGCCGCTCACTATCTGCCCACAGAACAAAGAGCTGAATGTGGCTCTACAGGGAGCTCTTCACATCGCTTTTGTAGCCATTCGTCGACCCTGCAGCTCATAAAACCATAACAGGTTGATGACACAATTCATTAAACAGACTAAAAGCAGCAGCATCTCATTATGAAAAATGACTTCAGTTTTTGACACAGATAAAATATTTTTAAAAAACCCATAAAATGAACAACTGGCACAATAGCAAATAATGCAAATTTGAGAGGAGAAGAAAAAAGTGCAGATAAGTGGTCAGTTTGTCCTCCAGCATCCTTCACCTAAAGAACAACATAACCACAGAGATAACTCAGGATTCCCTGACCCCCTCAGTTCTGGACTGTCATCTGTGACCAGGGTCACAAAGCAGAGTGAAAAATCAGCTAAGTTCATTTAAAGTGAACATTTAACACAAGTCAGTGCCTTGGGCAGAATCTGCGGTTTCTTCCTGACATCATACTGCTCATTCATATAAAAGTGACATGACTTGAATGCAGCAGTGAGTTTGCAAACTTCTTAGCTCAGATTGCCAGTAGAACTTTGGCATTACCATGACAGACTCCAGCCTCCTGCTGTCCACTTGCCATCTGGTTTCTCTCCTTACCTGCTGATGAGTCAGCCTCTTCTCTTGGTTTAGATGTTTCCTTTTTTTTCTCTCTGTGTGTCCAAGTACACTAATTTTGTAACCATGTACCAGGAAGCAGCATAAAAAATCAGCTACTTCAAGTCAACACAACTTACTGTACACTACATTTTAATAGACATATCTTGTCAAACTGTCACAATGTGCAGCAATTGCCTGAAGAACTGTAGAATTTCACCTTTATTTATTTGTCTAAACATTTTTTCTGCCTCCTTGCAGTTTACATATTACGAATTTTTCCGACTTGTTTTATTGTGAATATTAATGGTTTGGTTATCTGGGATAGAAAACTCAAAAATCAACTGTTTTATTTTACATTACTGAAGATTCAAAGTGCAAAGTTCACTTCAGATTTTTTCTTGTTTGCCTGTGGAATTTTCATGTATGAGTTTGACATTATTAATCATACCGATTTTTGCATTTTTAAGCCATCATTTTGGTTTTACTACAACAGAGTGGTCATGAAAATGAATGTACAACTCAATCATGGTGCTGTCCCTACAACGTCAACTGTGATTTCTATGTGGAACCAACGCCCAGTCAGAATTTAAGGAAAGCAAAACATCATTCCAAATACATGCCAAAAAATGTCTAGCAAGCTCAGAGGTGCTACCGCTCATCTCACTTCTTCAACTCAAACATTTTTATGACATACTAAGTTATTTCTTGCTGTTGCTAGTGGCATAACGCATTGTGCGATTCTTTGCTGCGGTAAATCCCCCAGTATTACTTTGAATTAGTTAACTTAGTATTTGAAAAAGACCCTCAAATTATTTAAAGGAAATGCTCATTTTAACAACTAGAAAAGTAAATTATATCCACTTAATTTGCTAGAGTAAAGCCAGCATTGAAACCTCACAGCACCAAAAATTTCACTAGACTTTTGTTAGCAAAGTCTTGATCAAAGTCATACCAAGTTGTATCTTTTGCAGGTAAACACAATGTTAAAATGTACATGGTGGACCACTCCCAGCTGCTGCTTCTGGAAACACACACACAGATTCAAGATCTCACTGGATCATCACAACTATGATGTGATTGGGCTTAGACAGACTGATGAAGTTAATAATTACAAATCTCCTTGGATTGAAATGAGTTTTCTTGGACACCGTGGCAATGTCAGTTTAAATAAAAAGTACTTTGTTCTATTCCACTTAGTTGTGTGAAGTATTTGCTTTGCATGCTATTCATTTAATCAATAGGTCCATGGGCTAAAAGAGCTACTCGTGAATTATTTTAGATCTCTTCCTTGATGTGCCTATGTAATTAATACAATCAAATGTCTGATTGGTAATTAAAGGTTTCTTGCTATTATCTCATGATTTCCATATAAACTCCCGAACTCTGAAGTCCAGCCATGTGCTCTCATGACAGAGTGAGTCCTCGTTAACAGCAGCCATATAATGCTTGCAGCAGAAATTCTAAGTCTTTAGCATTCTGCTGTTCTATGCCTGAATGTGCACCATGGAAACAATCAATCAAGGCTGGCATCGTGCAGGGTTGCAAATTACCCCACTGTGAAGGACTGTGTGCACTGAATGAAAATTCTGGAAATTCACAAGGAGAAATTAAAAATGTTAGGAAATCAGTCAGATAGCACTGAAAGACTGACTCCTGTTATTTATATTTAATATAAATGCTGTATTTCAAACCACTGATATCCTGAAATTACAATGTTGCTCATGTACTGTTTGGAAAACACAATGCACAGCCACTGTATTCAGCTGAGAATTACTTTCTCTTGTTTTGTTCTGTTCTATATATCATATTAAAACAGCCATGCACATAGATTTATGGAGGTATTTCCCTTGGTGTTGGGTTTCATCTGTCTGTAGCTGTAAAGACTCAGACTCATTATAGATATTGGAGGAGTTTGAATCTGACTGCTCGCTCTGTGAAGCAGGAAGCGACGCCTGAACCGACCCACATCTGGGTTAATTTAACACGGCAGGGTTGTGTTATGGGTTTGACACAGCATGCTGAGCTACACGTCCAATCTTAAAGATGTGCTAAAGTGGCTAACATTAAGGCTAGGTTGAAAATAAACAATGATGTGGAGGACTGAAAATAACATGTAGATTACAAATAAAGATATTTTCTCCCTCCGTGTCTTTTCTAGGTTGTCAGAGGAGTGACAGAAGTGCCCATCTCCAGCAGTCAATGGACATGACTACACAAAGGCACACTGAACAAAACAACCTTGCACGTTTTTTTTAGACTCTTCACTACCTATTTCAGCCCAGGCTCTTGAAATCAATCTTTTCTGCATTGATCTCAGTTGCTCAGGTCAAAGTGGTGTCCAGGGTTTCGGCAAAAATGATGGTTAAAAAGATTTGACAATCAAACTTGTGTACACGCTGCTCAACTTACCATTGGTACAACTTACCATTACAGGAAAAGTGCTTACCTGTTGTTATATGTAGCTATGCTAACTAGAATCAGCTTTCACAAGAGGCTCTTCTGATAGTGAGAAACCGTAGGGTTGCAGAGAGCAAGGGGCAGGTGTGACCAGTGAGTACACTAGGGTGATTGACAGCACTAAGATCTTCTCCTGGCTGTGATTGGTTATTTCTGTAGTTTGAACTGGGAGAAGGCAGAGAAGTTAATTTTTTTCACAGATTATCTGTCAGGTATTATACTGTTACAACATGTTAACAGTTTTGGCAAATATGTAGGAAAAAAAACAAAAAACAGACATATCCCAGACTTGGGTAACCACAGCAACAAACTGCATCCATTTGGATAATTTTTCCATCAAACATTTGCAAATGTTTCTCTTTATTGACAGAAACATTAAAATGTGTGAATGAGAACAGCTGTTCTGGGAACTCATCTGTTATGAAATCCAGTTTATTAGAACAGAAGAGAATTAAATGGACGTTAGCCAATGGTGAGTGATGTCATAACATGCATTAAATTATTTTTAAACTTTATTTTAGATAAAATGTGATGAATGAAGTAAAACTAGCTCATGTTGGTGCATGGAACTTATTCCAAAATGTTTAGCTGGTGAACTATGAACAAGAATTAATTGATTAAACCTTTTTGAATTAGTTAGTTCTAGTTAAGGATGAACTGGATATGAAGTCATCATGGTCATGTTTGGCGAAGGAAGAGTAAAGAGAGGCCAGCAAGGCAAACTGATGCAAACCACAAAACTCTCTTTGAAACCAGGTTACATATAGGAATTCTTGTTTAGTGCCGATGTTCCTAAGTCTCCATTGGTTTGTGATCCATCCATTCCCTAATGCCATGACCTGACAGTATATCAGGTTTATGTTGAATAATGAGCTTCAGAGCATCACTTCCTGCCCTCTATAAAGCAGCAGAGATAATGCCAACATATTGGGCTGCTACTGTTCCATGTTATGGTCTCTGTAACAGCCGCTAATGTGACCTCAGTGCTGTTAAGACGGGATAATCATTCCTATTAGAGCAGCCAAAACTTGGCACTTCAAGGCTCACAACCAGATGTCTAAAACCAGCTACTGTCCTGTTGCTTTTAGATGCACCTCTTTTCCAAAACACCTGAACTTAATGAACAACTCATTAGCAGGCCTCTATACAGAGCTGGAAGAGTAACTAAACCCCAATTTAACTTTTTTTTTCTAACGTCAATACACAGGTTCCCTGGAGCTCAGAGAACAGACTTTGAAATACTGTTAGTTTATAAATGACTGAACGGCTCAGCACCACGATACATTAAAGATCTGCTTTGCTGTATTAACCATCCTGACCTCTCAGGTCTTCTGGTCCTGGTTCTGCTCTGCATCAGAACCAGAACCAAACATGCAGAAGCAGCATTCAGCTTCTATTCACCACAAATCTGGAACAAACTTCCATAAAACTGCAACACAGCCGAAACGCTGAGTTCCTTTAAATGAGCCCACCTGTTTAGAGCTTCATTTGAACCATAATAAATGGAACATTGATCAACACATGATGTGTATCGATGATTTTGATGGTGACCAAGTGTAATGTTTGTCACTATTTTTGAATTTGATAACTGATGATTTAAGGACTTTTTAAAATGTTTCTATGATGCAAAGCATTTTGAACTGCCTTATTGGGGAATGTGTCATACAAATAAACTTGATTGATTGATTGATTGATTGATTGATTGATTGATTGATTGATTGATTGATTGATTGATTGATTGATTGATTGATCCTGCTTAACCCCCTGCACTTATCCCCACACATGGCCACGCTCCTCAGTGTCTCTTGGCACCACGCACTTTGGTGGAGTTTTCCAGAAATGATCTGGGGCCGGTGTTGAACGTTTAGTTCCACTTGAATTTCTGCTAATGAGGGAATGTAAGTTAGTGGTAGAGAGGATACATGTTGCAGGATAGTTGCTCCGGATGGCTGGGTTTGTGCAAACTGATACGCTCTTTTCTTCTTACTCTGCCTTCATTTTAATGCACAAAGTGCTCAGCTTAACTTGAAGAGCTGTGAGACTCCAGTGTGAGTGGAGGAAATGCTCCCATGTTGCTGACATCTGCTTGGTCCTGAAACAAAGCCCTAACAGCGCAGGGCTGTTGGCTTCTAAGCCAACTGGTAAAAAAGCGCCTCATCACCTCCACTGTCTATATAACTCCTGTGAAAAAGCCACATCCCCCCCTCTGGTTTTTTTCCATGCTTCCACACAAATCTTTGCTGTTTCTCACTAATCCTATTCAGTTTGCATAAAGCAATCTGGAGGGAGATAAATGTAACATTTGGCTCCCTGTCAAAGTGGAGGGGTGGAGCAAGCCCAGGCAGTTACGTTGCCACGGCTGCGCTCATGATTTGTCGCCATTTCACAGCAGCTAGGGCAGCTATTTGGGTAAAATTATGAGGCTATTGATTGCAGTTGCTGTTTCACTGAGAGCAGCAGAGCAGGACCAGATGCTGGCTGGAAGAGCAGAGTACTCCTACTTTATTAGCTAATAGTGTGTAACCTGCGCCACCTCCTCCTCATCTGCTGCAGCATATGTCCTCCTTCCACGTCTGCTAACTCATTTTTCTTTTGTGGTTTTACTTGCTTGAGGACATGAGCAATGTCTGCCTTCTTTCTGTCTTTGATTACACTTGCATTTAAACTTTGGTCACTTGCCAAAGCAAAAGAGAACATAAAAACAGCAAAGGCACCTGGGATGAGAAGCATGATTATTAGCAGTTAATGATGAGAAAACATTAATGCCTATAAATGTACAACTCACAGCTGTAGGAATTATTACGTTTTATATATTCACAGGTATTTACTTTATTAGCACAGAAATTCACCAAATGAGCCACTGAAACTGAACTCATCTCTTTTTAGATTTCACTAGTTTTTTTTAAAGTTTATTATACAACTTCCTTTAACCTCATTTGATCAAATTTTGAACATGTTGGATCATATTGTTTTGAGCAATACAAATACTTACAAAACCCTTCATTTGTTTCAGTAAATATGTTAACCGCTCTTATCAAATTTTTTGAATGATTTTTTTATGTTTATTTCCAAACTCTAGTTTGTAATGGTATAGCTCAAAATATTTGAAAATAAGAAAAATATCTAATATTTTCATTTAATATCTCATCACACAGAGTGAAAAACTTCAAGCATTGTTACTTTCACTGTGTTTTAAATGAATATTCACACCAATGAATCTAATGGTAAGCTAGCATAAAACGCTAGCATAAAACGCTAGCATAAAACGCTAGCATAAAACGCTAGCATAAAACGCTAGCATAAAACGCTAGCTTACCGTTAAAACCCATACACCCTGATGTCCCAAAATCAGTAACTGACCACACATTGTGAAATCATTTCCTGTACAGCCAAGTTTTAGAGAATTAATTTTATACATTTTTTCTAAAATTCATGAAAATTGTAATCAAATACAAATGGAGATATTAATTTAAAAAAAATAAAATAAAATAAAAAACTACTCTCATGACTTTAGATGAGAACAGCCTTTGTTTTCTCAGTGTTTGTTGAGACTGACCAGTCTACATTGTTCTTATGTCTCACTTCATTTTCCACACATCCCCCTTTTTGTTGCTTGAAGCTTTAAATATCTGCCGGTTTGGCTCTCAGGTTTTGCTTGCTTTTTTGTCCAAAAGGTTTATAAAGGCTGAAATTGCATGCAGAGACAGACGGCTGATTTTGCTGCTCACTAAGACCTCCAACCCAGTCTCAACCTGGAGCGCTTTCAGCATGGACTGGGTGACTGCTTAGACCAGCAGGGAGGCAGACAGGCAGCCACGCTCCGTCAGTGTCAGATGCTGAAACCTAATTGTCTGAATCCTCCCACATATTGCATAACATGCAGTAACAGAGCTGCAGCAGCTGCAGTAATTAGCCTGTTAACCCTGATGTGTCTTTCCTTCTTCAATAGGAAATTGCTCACAGAAAAACACAGGAAGAGAGTCCTTTAATGACCATGCTTAAAAATGAGACTTCATATTCTTTTCCTGGTACATTAGGAGACTTTATCTCTTCCGGTTCTGTCCCTGTAGTCGCAGCTCTCTGCTCTGTTTTCAGATGTGAGCCCAACACCCAAAGCTTCAACAACCCGATCCCAGCAGCGTTCCTGTAAACCTTCCCTCAGAACATCACTGGGATGATGTTACAGTGGCTGTGTTTCTACTAAATGCAACCACTGGGGTTCATTCTGTGCTTTAACTTGCTTTAAAGATAATGTTAAAAGTTAAAGTAAAATGACAGCAGCCAAAATGACATAGATTGATGTACCAATGTCAAAAACACACAATTTCGTAACTGTGGTGTTTTCATTAAAGAAGAAACTCAATTAAAATTACATGTGAATAAGTTTGTTCACAGGATCAGCCATGATAAAACGTGGTTCTCCAACTACTTGCTGAAACGATACTGGGCTTCCTATTAGCTCATCAAACTTGCGCCTATCTATTTCTCTTCTTTGCCACACTGACAAGAAGTGTAGGAAATGTTGGAATTTGTCGGGAGAAATGTAAGGAGTTAGTTTGCTTGAAATGAAAATCTCAAAAGATCGCAAATGGCGCAGAGTCCATGCGGCCTCATAACAGGCGCACAGTACACCTGCTTCTGTGGGAGCCTAGTTCCTGACCTCTCACATTGACGGTGGTAGTGTGATATGCTGTCACCACAACCAACAAACAGTTTGAAAACATGATAAAATGTAACAAATGAAGATTGGAGACATTTCTTGTGTGCCTTAGCGCTCAATTGTTAGCTAGCTTGTATGGGAGGGATGGAATCTGAGAATGACTGAATCACGACAAACTGGATTAAATTTAACAAACTGAAATAAACCAATTGTATTGATGTGGCCAAAAAATTCCACCACTTTTTTTTTCAAAATGACCATGTTTCCATTTAGTGAATATATTTTCAAAATGTCTAATTGTGCAATTATGTAGTCAGTGAAAATGCAGCTAACTATCCCTTATTTTACTCTGTTTGATCAGTTTAGAATGAACAGCTTACATGTCAGAGGCTGTGTTTGCATTGATTATAAAATTGTGCAAATTATAATTATGAAAATAATTTAACTCAATGGAAACGCGTTCATTTTGAAAATGAAAAGTTTTTGCTGTAGGATGATATGGTTTTTCAGTGCAGAATTGCTGTATTTTGTAAAATATGTTGGAAACACTTTCTCCTTGCATCACACAAGACACACTGTACACAGCAGTAACACTGCTAAGATGGTTCCACCAGCCTTCTCACAGCAAAGGGAAACGCTTTGTCACGCCATGCAGTTGAATGTTACTACTGGCGAAAACGATGAAGAAGACGACAGGAAATATGAGCACCATAGTCTGTTTTTGTTTCTGTGGGTCAATTTGCAGCTGCCTCCACCAGCTCCACTCTCACAGCATCACACAATTCATAAAAAGTACTGAGTCATTCCAATGTGTTCAATCCAAAGCTCTCCTCTAAAATCATCAAATACAATTTCCTGAAAACGTTTCATACGTCGCTGCTCCTACATATAAATGGCTTGTTGCGCCAATGTCTCAATAAGACGCTGGTGTCTCCTCTGATTGGTGGATGATGAGCGCTAGCTGAATTATGGCTGGATTATGAATACATTTAATGTAAATGTTTACATCTGTCACCTCAATTATTTTTAATGACTTATTACATAAACAAAGTTATTCACATGAATTAAATTGCATTTCTTACTTAATGGAAACACAGCAATTGTGAAATTCAATTTTGCCAACATCAGCAGAATACTGAAAAGTTTTGAATGGATTTCCAAAGGAAACACAGCTGTTTATGTTCTTGGACTGTGGGAAGAAGTTGGAGTACCCAGAGAAAACCCACACGTGCTCAGAGAGACAACACTAACTCTACAGAGCAAGGGCCACGGCCAGATTTCAATCCAGACTCTTCTTCCCACTTCTGAGGAAAGCTTTAAGATAAAGCTAAAGTGAAGCCACAGAGACCAGACAGATGATCTTTGGCCTGGCATAAGTGCTGTGCTACTGATGGAGCTATTACACCCAATAAATTCTATTAGCTGCATGATATAATCAGCTTTGAATTGCATATTGATTGGCACATCGACAGTGATGGTAGGTGCTTTTACTCTAGCAGCAAAAAGATGGTAGTAAAACCTATTTTCCAATAAGTATTATTACACTATAAGGCCCTGAACCCTTCTAATATTACACGCACGAAGACATTTCCCCTTCTAGTAATGCATCTATTTCCTCTCATCCCAGTGCTGTTCTATTATTTGGGGTGTGTCTTTCCATCTTATTGTCTAGCAGGGCTCTTGAAGAGTGGGGGTGGGGGGTTCCCATCCCACTCAACAGAGAAGCTGTCCAGCCAGCACTCTCCCTCATTACCCTCATGCTTCTTCTTCCTGAAAATGCACTTTTAAAGCACCTTAATTGCATTGGGAGATAACCCTGTGGGCGTGAGACAGGAAGCCTTGGCCATATAGAACTTTAAGAGGCGGGATGGGTGGAGAGTGTGTGTTTCTGCGTGTGTGTTTGTCTGGTGCTCTTTGTGTCAAATCAATGGCCCATCCAGAGGCTAATGCAGCTCTGGGCAACTCCTCAGGAAGCATTAAGACTATTAGTGCAGGCCTGGCAGGAATACTCATTCACATACGCACACTTTTTTCTCTCTCTGTAATGCATGCATACTGACAAATTACCATTATATGAAGATGCAGCAGGTTGGAAGCTGGTTCTGTGTTAGAGTTCAGTCTCATCTGTTCATGCATGCTCTTGTGAAGTGTGTGTATCTCTGTTTATGTAGCCTATCAAAGTGCAGCCAGGGCAGCGAAGCCAAAGCTCAGCAAGGCAACAAGACCTGCGTCTGCAGGGACCACACCCCCCACAGGGAGGAGGCCAAGATGCCATCTATCACAGCAATTCTGTTTCAGAATAGTAAGAATTATTTAGAGTTTTTTATTTGCATAAATACACAGATATTCTGAAAACTGCATAAAATGTTTGCCAGTTGTAAAGAATTCTTCACACCATTAACACTGATCAGTTAATTAATGCAGAGAGCTGCTACTTACCTTGATGAATTGCTCACAGCGACTGAGGCAGTTTGGCCAGTTGTTCCTTCTCTTTTCTGCTGATGGTGTTTGCTAATAACAAAACAGACTGACAACAAACAGCAGCTCCACTGCTTTATACCAACAGCTATTAGGCAGCTTTTAGAGTGCTGACCATATACAAAACTATGGCAAACAAAAACCATAAAACTGACATTAACAAATTACAACAGCTAAAGCATAGTTCATGTTTGACGCTTCTTCGAGGTCCGCGTGGCGCCGTGCAGTCAAATTACGTCATTTCAGCTACATGACATCACTATGTTAAAAAATTAAAATTATTTAAAATTTAACCTCAATCAGTGAGTCCAACACTGGTTTTATTTTAGTCCTCAACTTCCTCTGAAATATCTCCAGGAGTTTGGTTATGTGCCCGTCTAATCTGGACTAAAAGGTTTGTCCGAAATAGATTGTGGTTATTTGCTTAAACTCATCTTTGATCTGAAATTAAAGCTACAAACACTAAATCATGTATCTTCCACATCCATCTCATGTGGACGTGAGATGGCACATGTCATCATCTCACAATTAGTTTCCACCTGTTGGAGAACTACTTTTTCATGAAATATTTGTTTTCCAGAACGACAACGACCCAAAGCATCCAGCTGAAACTACACAGAACCGGTTGGAAGGCAAGGGTGGATTTTCTGGAGTGGCCCAGTCAAAGCAAAGACTTCTAACTAATAGACAATTTGACTTGGAAAGTGTTCCCATCTGATTCCCATTATACCTGACAGAGCTGGAAAAGTTTCACATTACACTTTGCAATGTGTGACTTTTGAAAATGAACACATTATTACTGTGTGATAGTTGGATTACATTAAACACCTTCAACAATCCAACTAACTAACCAACCATAACAGAGTTACAACTGGTGTTGTTTCATAATAAGTCTTGAAAAACCATTTGAAACCTAAAACACAATATGCTGCCTGTGAATGAGAGTGCATGCACATATAAATCCATACCCATGTGAATTATTAATAAACTTTCACTGGGACAACAGACTAAAATGATATCAAATCTAAAGGGTGGCTCCCCCAAACCAGTCAACGAAGAATTTAAGAATGAGAGAAAAATGAAGAAAAAAGGTTCTTTAAAACAACAATCTCTCTTGATGTGACTGCATCCTTTCAGTCTACCTCACCATGTTAGCTACAACCTGTACAGTTGTTTCATGGTTTTTCTATATATCACAATTTCAAACTGTTCAGTGTTTCTGGCATGAGAACCAGGACAATACACAATAACGGCAATGAGCATATTATTTATGGAATAAAAGAGTGTAGAAGAATTTCATTATGTTGACTGCATAGCTGACTGTGTCAAAAGCTAACATCCATTGGAGTGATATGGGCCTCCCCTGGTTGTCATAGTGACCATACTAGTGTAGGGGACCTCTCACTGTGCCTCACCTGAGCATTTCCAGTCTAACGATTAACATCATAATTACAGGCAGGGAGAAATCACCATGGAGACCTGTCTATATGTGGGCGTGTCACCTTGGGTGCCTCTCTTGGCAGACATGAAAATGGGTGACTCCACTGCTCTATGCGTATGCTGTGTCTTTGAAATCATGTATTATGGATTTTGGCCTAGAGTTGTTCACCATTTTCAGCTGTGAAGGTGGAATGATCACTTTACATCCTCATGACAGACAACCGGCCTGAGCTGTGTGCTCATTTCCTTTTGAGAGATAGAGGTGTAAGTCTTCATGTTCCCCATGGAACACAATGGTTGTGCCAACAGTTTTGTTAACTGGTTTGTTGTTTCACTTTCAAAGAAATTATAGAATCTTCCTCTGCTACCCAAAAGTAGAAGATCTTTGCTTGTGGTGGTTCTTCTTCACTGTTTCCAGACTTAACCTTGAGAGGCCATTCCCATAAAACCCAGGTTTCCTGTGGTTTTTTCCTGGGTGCTGACAACAGCTGTGCCCATCTTTGCATTCGGTTTGTGGCAAATAGTGGAATTCCTCTAATGGGCGTGAAGACTGTGGCGAGAGGACAAAGAATGATCCGTCCGAAGAATAAACTTCGTCTCAAAAAGATACTGGTGGGACTTCCGCACACCCAACACAATTCCAAGTTTGTCCTGTTCACTCTGGACATAAACTCCTTTTCCATTACAAATGTGTATACAACTGTCAATATTCCGCTAATATCTTAAAAAAGACAACACAATTTAAATGCAATTTAAATCACAAGTGAATAAGTTTGTTCACGTGATAAGTCGGTAAAAACGTACCAGAACATGGTCCTCCTGACACTTCCTGTCTTCTTCTTTGTGGTTTGTGCCAGAGACAACATACAGTTGTTGATCATGTGACCCATGTGTGGAGAAAAAAAAATTTCCATTGCAGTTTTGCAAAACAACCAAATTTCAATATGACCAAAAAGAAAAACCACCTCATTCTGCCAAAAAAACTGTTATCGAAAAAGACTTTTTTCGAAATTGTAGTGTTTGTCTGTAAGTAAATTTATTTCTGAAATGTCAAATTGCAAAATTGCACATTTGCTAGAGGGTGATAAAAAACAACAAAACAAAATCAAAAAGTTATAGGGAAAATAATGCACATGGTCATGAAGCAGCAGAACACTGAATTTGACAATGTAGATTTTGAAACACACACATACACACACACACACACACACACACACACACACACACACACACACACACACACACACACACACACACACACACACATACTCACAGTATTCAAACTGGGAGTGAACGGATGAAAATTCTTCAAATGTGTGACAGGACTGCCATAAAATCTGCTTCATTCCCTCAAGTTGAGACCCATGTAGGGCACATTTTTGCTTACACCTACATGGATGAAACAGTGTGACAACAGCTGCAGCTATAGTCTGGAACCAAACACTTATCTGACTGAAAACAGCTGTACTATTTCAGATACTCAGTAAAGCACAACAGATTGTGCAGCACTAAAGTGCATGGGGTTCAGCATTTATAAATCTAGTCCCAAGTTTTAAAGCTAGACAACATCTGATAATGCAGTATGTGTTGGTGTGCTAACTAAGTCGCAGAAGGTCGGGAATGGTCTTCCCGAAGGCAGCACAGTGTGAAAGATACGGGGGTGGCACTGTCTCAGAGGCTGTCTGAGGTCTAAGATGGAGGGAGGGACACAACGACCAGCAGATACTGCTACATACACTCAGAGGGGTCAGGAATAGAGAGAGAGTGAAGAGAGAGCGGAAAGAGGAGAGGAGGGAGATAAGCTCCATCAGAAGGTGAAAAAGATAACAGCAGATAGAGAAAGCATGACAGAGTCCCAAAAGTGAGTGAACATGACAGACACAGGAAAAGAACAACAGAGATACAGAAAAGGCGCGAGGATGAATTTAATACATTTGGTTCAGGCTTCAAACCATGGCGGTTTCCTAGCAACATAAACAAGACCAGCCTGGCCTGGGCTGGTTTGTGTTTCAGTGAAAGGTTCTTCTCCAAAGCCTTTCTTCCTCTTCCTCAGTCCACCTCACTCATATCAAACATTGAACACTGTCCCAGTCAATTTCCCTGAGCAGGATTCACAGACACAAGTTCCTCTGCTTTGTTCAGTTGGTGCTATAACATGTATGTATTTGGATCAGCCAGTCTTCAAATATTCAAAATTACATCAGCACATGGAAAATGCTTACCTCCAAAACCCCCGAACTGCTTGTCTGTCACTGCTTGTGAGGATGATGATGAGTCTTCACCTTCTACTGAACATCACTATATGAGAAAAGCTTATCGTGGGCTATCTCTGAGGTTATGCTACTGGAGGACATTTCAACTCTTAACTTTATATTTTCTCAGTTGTTCTCTCTATAGAAGCTAGATCTGCTCTGATACCTTCCTAGTGAATAGTTATCATCATGCTCGGCATACTATGAAGAGAAATGAATGATTTCTAAAACGCACCTCTCCACCTGCTGCCTTATTGGATCAACAGATTTCATTTTAGATCCACATTTACACCTAATGATGCACCGCCACAATCTGATTGAGCGGATGACCCGATCTGACAAACTCCAGCTCCAGTAATCAGCCCTGTGATTCATTAGTGGGTGCTGAAGTCAGACGGATGGCTCACAGGTCTGGAGCGACCTAACCCTGCCATGTAGTTCTTAATGGTGTCATGTCAGAGGAAGGATGGCATCACTGTCTTCTTGCTGTGTATGTGTGTGTCCTGAGGTGTGCTCAAGGATAATAGCTAACTTCCTAGTTAATGCAACAGATCAGCCATCCAGCAAAGCCTCAGTGGGAGTGGAACATGTTCATGTCTGAACTGTCAGCTGAGGGTTCCAGTATTAGAAAAAAACGACTAAAAGTCTCTAAGGCTAATCAGAAACCCCTGCAGCATTCAGAAAAGCTTTTTACAGCCAACAGTTGTCACTCTTTGAGTGGGGAAAGATGAGAAATACCTGCTGTATCTATAAACCTACAAGCAGGAATGAAAACAGAAGATCTATGCATCAGTGTTTGTGTTAACGTGGATATTTGGATCCAAATAACGGAGCCTGTCAGCTGTTTGTAGAGTTAGACTGTTTCTCTGCTAACAAAACAAAAGCACAGGGGGATGACTGGACATTTATACAAGTAGAACCTCTATATCTGAGCGTCCTCTAGTGGACATGTAGGGAATTAAAAACATCCTGGGCTGAACCCACCCATGAATATGGGAGGTCCATCTAGCACAGGATAAGAAAGTAAAAAAAAATGTTAAGAAAAGTTGGGATAAAATTTGTATTACATTTCAAAAATTCTTTATGGATCCCAAAGAGAAAATGAATATTGCTGTAACTCATATTAATTCAAAATTCTTTAAAGAGTTATTATAGATGGTAATGGCTGTGGGCAGGTAGATTTCCTAATTGTCTGCTACTCTGTTAAAACGAAAACCTAAGTGTTGAACCTTAACTAGACAGCCATGAGAAGTACGTAATAAAAACAATTCATCATGTTGACTATTAAAAACAGATGGTTGAGTCTCTTTGTTCTTTTCAAAACATAAATGGAGGACAACTTCAATGCAGAAAGCCAGATGTTACCTGAGCAAATGCGTCAAACTGAAAGGATATGTCTTGTAGACGTAAGAACCGGCAGTAAACCTGTGGTTTGAAAACTAAGGGTTCTGTTAGGAACATATGGACCAATCAGGTCTCTGATGCATGATGGAGTTGATTATTGCAGGCTTTAAATGTACAAAGAAAAATTTTAAATTCTACTCTGGATTTAACAGGGAACCATGAAGGAAAGCTAAAATATTCTACAACCTGATAGTAAAGACTTACAGTAGTCGAGCGTTAAATGAATGGACTAGTTTTGCAGTATCATTCTTGGACAGAATATTTCAAATTGTAGCAGTATTCCAGAGGTGAAAAAAGTAAACAACAGAAACCTGTTTAGTATGGG
This sequence comes from Micropoecilia bifurca, assembly GCA_903067075.1. Taxonomy (NCBI): domain Eukaryota; kingdom Metazoa; phylum Chordata; class Actinopteri; order Cyprinodontiformes; family Poeciliidae; genus Micropoecilia; species Micropoecilia bifurca. Next base: position 24,344 of record CAEGAF010061334.1, read on the forward strand.
AATTAAATGACATGCCATGGTCAAAAATAATAAGTTCTTTACTTTATTACTGGTGACTAATCTAATGCCATCCATGTTGGGATTGATTAAGAAGTCTATTTTTCAATAACTCTGATCCAAAAATCTGATGTTTGTATTTAAAAGACAAAAATTTCGTTATCCAATTTTTTGTGATGTCAAGACATGCTTATGATCTACCTCAATGATTGGATTGGTCAGGATTTAGGAAAAAAATAATAATATTGTATCTTTCTAATTAGAGGTGTGCCGATCGATCGGTCACCGATCATAATAGGCCGATTTTTGTGAAATCGGTGATTATCGGGATCGGCCGATCATAGGCTCTGTTACCGATACCGATCACCTGCATCTCATTTCTCAGCCTGTCTGTCCAGCTGGTCTCCTCTTTCCTTCATGGCGCAAATGCGCAGCAACAAATGCTAAGCCATGTGTAACTATAACGCACTGACTCAATGAGGAGGTTTGCGTGTTGCGGCGGAAAATAGAAGCAGGTCAAAATGCATCAACACGACGAAGCTAATAGACA
>CAEGAF010061337.1:0-14607 GCA_903067075.1 Micropoecilia bifurca
AAACATTATTAAAGTTTTCCTTCTGCTGATGAGCTGCGAAGGCTAAGTGCTATTAGCATAACAAAGAATGACCAAAGGCAGCAGGATGCTGTACATGATAGCTGTAACTATCATGTACATATCATATCCTTTAATTAACAAACCAGTTTTTTGACAACATCCCAGCATGCACTGCGCACTTCTTCCTCGGGGAAAATGAAGTCGGCAGCTGCTTACCGTAGTTGCTAGACCTGTTGTGGCTCAATATTGGTCCATATATTAGGCGCACCAGGTCATAAGGCGCACTGTCGGCTTTTGAGGACATTTAAGGTTTTTAGGTGCGCCTTATAGTGCGGGAAATACGGTAATAACATTAGAAAGCAACATATTCAAAAACATGATTTATTATTTTTTTTAGCTTATTCGTCTTCAGTCAATTTAATAAATGTGAGTGATGGGATCTTTGTCACACAGAAACACATAAGTCAGCTATGTACATATTACATACATTTATTTTCCGGTTCGTCTGTAAAGCTACACTTGTAGCTACAGCTATCATGTACAGCATCCTGCTGCCTTTGGTCATTCTTTGTTATGCTAATAGCACTTAGCCTTCGCAGCTCATCAGCAGAAGGAAAACTTTAATAATGTTTCTTTCCACTTCCGTTATGCAACTCTTTTTCCTTCCTGTTTTTTCCCTGTCAGTCTGCCACATTAAACCCTCTGTAGTTTGATGTTACGTGACAAAAAGAGAAAACGCTTTTCTGCAAGGCGCCGTATGAGTGAATCTCTTTAATGTCACTTCTCTTTTGGTCTCTGCTGCTCTCAAACTCTTCACCGTGGGAAGAGCCGGCATGAAGGCATCGTTTTAAAGGCCATCCAGTCCACCTATCGAGTAAATGTCACCGCGATGAGAGCAGATTTAAAAACAAGGCTGTTTTCACGCAACGAATGTGTGCAAAATAAAACCTGGGCACCTCAGTGTGTTTCCCCCTCATTAACACCTCAGAGCACTGTGAAATGCAACAGGAAACGGCCAAAGACGGCAGGAAGCAGCCCTGGATGTGTGCATACATGCTATGATTTCTTGCCTCTTGTTGTCAGCCAGCTGCCGTTTGTCTTGAGCTGCTGCCAAGCCTCCTCTATAAACACAAAGATGCACCTTTTCACTCCTCTTCTCCTTTTTCTCCTGTGTTTTCTTCTTCTACTATTGCCCTCAGTTCCCTACGTTCTCCTCAGTCACCTGAGCAACGAATCAGGTACTGGACTCTTCAGCAGCTCCTCCACCAGGGGGCGCTTTGAACCGCAATGCTTCTGCGGTGCACATGTGTGTCAAACTCAAGGCCCAGGGGCCAAATCCAGCCCGCCTTAGCTACTTATGTGTCCCTCTGGGCTGCAAGGAGACGCATATAATTAACAGTTTGCTTAAATGTTTCATCGATCAAGGCAACAGCTTTTATTTTTATACGGCCAAACTACATCAATCAGTCCCTCGAGTTTTTCGCAGTCGCAAAATCAACAGATCTTTTCACTTCTTCGTGCTACGCCATAATTTATTTCAGCATGAGTTTATTGCAAATCTTCTACAGTGGTTGAAAAACACTGGGTTAAAGAGGGTTAAAGCCAACTCCCACCTACGGGTGGCAGTATGTCTTATGTCTACCACACTGCCCCCTCAGCCTTAACTCTTGTTAAATTATAGTTTGTCATTAGTATGGCGAGTAGCAAAAAAACAGTCACATTTACTGAAATATAAACTCAAGTATCACAACATTTCGTGCAAATATTTCTCAATTAGTCCTTCATAATTGTGATTGCTTTTGTAATTTTTTTCCTTTTTTTTTGCACTCATGAAATCCTGGAGGGACAGACCAAAGTGAAAAGTTGTTCCATATTATTTACTTTTTAAGAAGTGCTTATTGAATTCAGACATGGCTATTTATTAATGTTTTAAAGGGGCAGTATTTTTGTAAAATTGACTTTTTTTAGCTTCTTCTGCTCCTTCAAACTAGCCAGCAGCAATTAGCAAACACCTGTGTAACGTCACGTCTGATATGGGAGCTACTTCTCAGTGAACCACTGGTAAAAATGTTGTTAAAGGGTTAATAGAGGAGCCATGTTGTGATGACGTCCTGAAGGCGGAGTTTCAGAAAAAGTAGAAGCTTCTTAATGAGACAAAGGCCCAATTTCAAGGTGTTAAATTACAAAGTCAAATTTCTTTTAAGTCATTTGGTATATGACTTTGAAACAGGAAACATAGTTAATTGATTGTGCTATAAAATGGCACTTTGTGCCTAAAAGGAACATAATACTGCCTCTTTAACAGTTTAATAGGTTTTAGTAACACATTTGAGCCCAAACGGCCCTTCGGGACATTCGTTATCTTGATGTGGCCCCAAAATGAAAATGAGTTTGACACCCCAGCCCGCTCCATTCTGAATGTGAATGTGTGCAGAAAGCTCCCCACAGAGCTCTGCTAGACGTTTTCCAGCAGCAGTTTTAGAAGCTTCTGCATTACATTCTTCTTCTTCTTCTTCTCCCTGTCGGAGCCCGGCGCTTCCTGTTAGCATGTCCTCACTCCAGCGCCCAAATACTGCATGACCCGCTGCAAAATGCCGTGCTCTGTTGTGCCGCATCGCTTGTGTCGTTTTAATTTTTTTTTTGCCCCCCTTTCAGTGGACACGTTCAGCAGTTCTCAGTCACACGACTTTATTTTATTTTAGCCTGACTATTCGTGTTTTCTGAGAATTGCTTGCATGGTAAGCACTTTTCTTTCTCTGTGTTTCAGTTGTTTCTGTGTTCCTGCTTCACTCCGGTCTCCGTGTTTGATGTGTGTCAGTGTGTATGAGAGTAGAATATTAACATCTGTTGTTTTTATTTTTTCCTCCTCCCCTGTTTCAGTGCCGTCAGCAGGAATGACTCGCCTGGCTCGCTCTCGCACCACCTCCTCCTCCAGCATCGCCTCCATGGAGAGCAGCCGCAGCCGCAACAACATCAGCAGCCTGCTGGAGGGCAACGCCGCCGCCGGGGCGCTGGACAGCCAGGTGGCGCCCCAGACCATGGAGGTGTCCTGTTAAACCTCCCCACCTGCGTGCGCACTCCCACAGTAATTTATACGCCACTCCCCTCCTCCCTCTCTTTTCTCTCTCATCCTGCTCCCAAGCTACTCGACGCCAGAGGGAGTGTGTGAGTGTGTGTGATTAGAAAAGGAGGAGCTAATAAAAAATATATATTAACAGATGCATATTAGAGGATATATATATATATATATATATATATATATATATATATATAGTCAAAGTGAACATACTAACATAAACCATGAGAACATTCAGATGTTGTATATTTAAATGTTTGAGTCAGTTTGAGTAAATTTGTATTTATTTTTTTTGTTTTTGTTTTTAAACCTCTTCAGACATTATTGTAGAAATCCTCTGTGTTTGCAAGAGTTTTTTTTAATTTCTCACATGGATTTTAAACTAATTGTTTCTCTTTTTAAACCTGCTGCAATGCAGATGAGTGGCAGAAGAAAGCGAGGGATCTAAACATGCTCAGATTCTTGTCGGTACGCAGGTTTGGGATGTGAAAGATGAGACCACGATGAATCACTTTAAAGGTCCTTCCTGGATGTGATGTTTTTATGTGATGCGATAAAACTGAAAACGCGTGTGCTCAAAAAAGGCTCGAGTTTCATCTACGTGTTTTCAAGGCTTGGAAAGTGTTTCATTTCATCTAAAGCGCTCGATGTTAAAACGGAACCGTTTTGAAATGAAGTGCAAGATACAGCGTTTGATTAAAAGCCTGAAATTGGAAAGAATCGTTAAAAGTTTAAACTGGATATTTAAACTTAACAAAATGACACGCTTTCTTTTATTGCTTTCTGAAATTAATTCTTGTTTTATGTTAAAATTTGCAAAATTATTTCAATTTAGTAAATTCCATAAAACTTAGCAAGTTTTTTTTTCTTTGAGATTGTTTTTTGTAACTTAACCCAGTCAGATGTATGAGATGGAGACATTTTAAAACATCAAATTTTGCTACACTTTAGCTTAATTTGTCTCTGCTGTAGAATATAGAATACCGTCACACGCTATTATTAATAACTGTAGTAAATTACATCAGAGTGGCAAATTGAAATGGTTTTCATATTGTTTTCATCTTCAAAGTGTGGAGCTGGAAAACTGAAAATACTGTATTAGTGCATGAACGTTTCTGCAAGGAAAGTGGGCGAACTGAAAAACAAACCAAACATTTCGCTAATCTAACCTTAGAAAAAAGGTTAAAAAGCATGAAAGGAATCTTGTTGTTTAAAGGTAGCAGTCAGGAAAAGGATACAAGAGCTTGCAGTGCACCATTTGTATACCATGGTGACTAAAGTGGGTGGAGGGGGTCGCCGAGAGGCCAAAAGTTATAACAGCTTGTGTTCTCCATGCTCTAAGAATGTATTATTGGTGAATCGGTTCGAAGTGTCAGCCATGTTTGACCGAAAACCTTCACTTAATCAGGTAAACGTTTTTTTTTCCACTTCCTTCCATCTCACCAAATCATTGCTTTTGAATCAATGCATTAAAGATGAGGGGAATAAAATTGTAAGAATGCATCTAGGTCTCGTCATTTTACATCACATAAACCTAACAGGCACACAGCAGAGGAGTTGCATTTTGATGGCAGACAAAGTGAGGCAGACGTAGCACTGCAGTAGCACAAGAGAGATTCTACTAGAAAATGTTACCGTTTAGCTTAGATTTCTCCTTGTGATCAAACTCCACGCCTCCATCTTTTTATTTTTTCTTTAATTCTTTACGCTGTGTGTTGATGTTTGGTGTTCAGGCTGAATGGATTTTTCACTGACGCTTAATAAACAGGCTCAGGTGTGAAAAGTGTAGCTGTCCTGTCACATAGGGGCCAAGAACGGTTTCTCACTGTCCGCTGGTTCAGATCATTTCTATTACTACTGAATAAAAAGCTACGAGACGAGAACATGTCTGGTGTTTTCTGTTTGCCTCTTTATTTTTTTTGTATCTTTCTCCCAATAAAGTGTAAGAGGAGCTTCTTCATTCAGCTGGCAGGAGAAAGACAGTAAGTTCTAGTACTTTGCCTGTTCTGTTAGTGGAAAAGCGAGGTGATGGTGGTGAGATTGTTTCCAACCGCACATGTTCTTATTTCCTTTCTGAGTGATAACTGCTGCTGTCACAGATGAGGCCGTCTATTTTTAGCACGCAGCGACCAAAAAAAACAATGATCAGCTGCTTTACAAAAGACAACGACTTCAGATGTGCAGAGTGGAACAAAAACAAAGTATCTATGTAGAGGAATGTTCTAGTTTCTCTGAACGTTATGCAAGCGCTAGAAAACACTGCGTCATAAAGTAACGTTAAGATTGATCTTTTTGGGGACCTACTGAAGCCACAGTTTGTCAGGGTGTTCACGCATCCCACGTCTTAATATGTATTAAATTGATTAAAAATGTAATTTGGCAATAAATGTGCTAATCAGGTCTTAAATTTTTTTGTGTCGGAACTATTTAATTTCGTATGCTATGTAGTTTTTGTTTCTCCCAGAACTTTTCTATCTGGCAAGACGTTTTTAACTTAATCTATCCGGTCTATGACTCAAGGTGGTTAAAGCCACAAACAAAAACACTTAATATTCATGTGGTTAAAGCTACTCATAAGTAGCTGCTAATGCTGGATTGCTATGTGGTTAGCAAGCAAACAAATCGACAGCTAGCAGCTAGCATACGGCTGGTGAAGCACAAAGCTGCTAACACGAGCCATAAAAATACCCCAGAAATGTCTGTTTTGTCCTCTTACATTTGCACATATCTTGTGTTAAATTTTATTCATTATGGTCTTTCATGTTTTTTGGGGTTTTTTAAAGTCAGAAATGTACAGGTGAAACCTTCATAAAACGGTTTGCGGAGTTGGCCTGAACAATACTGCTTGAGTTGCATCGCACTTGAACGTGACCTCAAACACGGCGAGGCGGAGGTATAGAAAACGCCGCCATTAGAAAAGATGACCTGTTTCATGAATGTCGCGCTATGTTAGATTTTTAATGGTGATAACCCAACTTTCCATGTGTGCTAACGGGCTGTTCTGATGATTCAACTCCACTCTGATCTCAGAACTCAGAACAACCGATTCAGAACCTCTAGATTTTATCACGCCACCAGTACCAGAGAAGATGCCTTTTCCGGCACCAACAAAATGTTATCGTAATATTTTTCCTCGCCTTTATAATGCACAAATAGAAACAACACCCACATTGAATTTCTAATCAATTTTTCAGTTACCTTTCCACTTCGCCTGCGTTTTTGTTTAACATGTAGTAATATGGAGGATAGGTGTAACAGGGGTTTTGTAGGCTGCCTCGCTTCACAAGCATTGCATGATGGAGCATTAGAGCAAATACAGAGACCATCATCCCTCCACATAACCATCCAGGGTGGGATTTAGGTGCCTTACTACATGGCTTCCTCACTTCCTGTCTCATTAGTGCTAAATAAAAGCCTCCAGAACCTAGCTTTAGATTTTTTACCAATGTTTTTATATGTTGCATCAATATTTCAATATAATTTCCCCTATATGAAAAGTATATATAAATATATACATTTTATATGTATTTGTAAAAAAGGTAAATAAATAATATATGAAAAATTATAAATATCTATTTTATTTTTTCATATATGAAAAAACGTATATATATATATATATATGTTTTAATATTCTTTACAATTGATCGGAATTCCATAGTTAAAGCTTCTATAACCTCAGGTTTGTGCATTTCTCATCTTTACACTGATGAGAAATGATCACTTCATGGACTCATAGGCTTTTTAATCAGAACCTTCCTGTTTAATCAGCAGCTGGGTTTCAGTGGGCCGACGGAGAATCATGTAATCTGGCCGCCGCATTTCGATTCCAACGACTGCAAATGATGTTTTTTCTTTTCTCCCTGAAATTATGTCACCAGATCAAACCACAACAGCACTGCAAGTACAACGGCCACTTACGCAGGCGGGGCCGCTCATTCCATAGACAGTTTCAGAGATCTGCACTGGATAGAGAGCATCGCTGCAGGGCTCAGGGCTCTGAGTCAGATGTTCGAGCGTCGCACGTCACAGGAAGCTGAAGCTGGCCGTCGTACATAAAGACGAGGCGGGAGACCTCGTCTCTCTTCAGTCAGCCCACGATAGAAACAGCTGCAAAAACACAGCAGCCTCTAAGAGCTCACAGCACAGCAGCAGCAGCAGAAGAAGAGGCAGAGCTCAGCCTCACTCAATCTTTAAAGGATTTTCTTACAGAAGATAAGGATTTATCTGCAAGCATTGTCTTTGGATATCTTGATACATTACTGGAGCAAGAAACAAACTGGGTAAGTTATATTTAACTGGGCACTTTTACCTTTTTTTGATTGCATGTATTATTGAATTCTCCTCTCATGAAAAATAGATGAACAGTAAGTGTGTTGTCTTCAATGCATTTTGCACTTTGTCATAAGAGGAAAATCTCTCTTTTCTAGCCTTTGAGAAGCATAGAAGCCTTGCTCGTTCCCTCACTTACATGCTGCATGGAAATTTATCACAGGATATCACAGGGCTTCTTGTTGTGGTTGGGCGCCTTCCTGTGTCACCTCGCGTCTGTTGCCTGCTTACAATACATGTAGAGTCCCTATAGGTGGCCACGATTTGCTGAACAGTCATAGCAATAATCAGTAGAATGAGGAAAATGAAATCTCCACGTTTCCCAGAATGTCTCACTAAGTTCTCCACTTCTTCTTCTTCTACTTGTTCTTCTTCTACCTCTTCTTCTACTTGTTTCCATGAATTCCCAAACCAGGTAGAGCATGGGCACCTGCTACACCAGATGTCAGTGCAACCAGACAGTCCTCGAAAATCAGCCTGGATCTGCGACGCCAAGTAAGCTCCACTCCCACAACACTCAGGAGGACAAAAAAAAAAAAATTAAATAAATGATGCAAAACATCAACGATGCCTGTATCTTATCTCTTGCAGGACAACAGGAAAGTGTGATCGTCTCTTTGTATGACTACCCATCGTTTGAGCGCACAGAACTGACGATGCACATGGGGGAAAGGCTGACCGTAGTCTCAGAGTAAGTGTAACTCCAAACATCATCCGATCTGGACTTGACGGCAGATTAGTGACGGACGTCTGTTCTCTAACGTCACAGCGACGGTGATTTCGTGATGGTGAGATCCATGACCACCGGGCGTGAGAGCTACGTGCCCACCAACTACACGGCCAAGGTGACAGATAAGTGAGTGACGTTAAGATTTCATAACCGTACTTGTGAGAAAGCAAAGAGAACAGAGTGAAGAGAAGAGGGGAGTTCCGTGAGAGGAGGTTCTGTGTAGGTGAACTGCGCCTCGGTGTAGACAAATGTTTGGAACAAGATGTCTGCTCTCTGATGACACAAACAGCTCCAACAGTTTCACTCCTCCTCCTCCTCCTAGTGGTGGGGGGTCAATCTTCTGTCATGGTGTTCCAGTGGATTTTCCAGACCTGAAAACATTTATCAAATGTTGCAATGTATTCTCATCTTGTTGAATATGTGGGTAACACTTTTGTTTTTTTGCGACAGGTGGCTGTACACGGGGATCAGCAGGTATAAAGCAGAGGAACTCCTTACATATCCCAGCAACCAGACTGGAGCCTTTTTGATCCGTGAATCAGAGACAAACAGAGGTTAGAGCTTTTTAAAAAAAATAGTAAACTGTATAATAATAAGCACATTTAATTCAATGTTATAGCCTCTGCTGCGATGTATTTCATTTGAAAGTACAACTTTAAAAGGTTTGAGGTTAAAAACAGCTCTGTTACGGTTACTTTTGCTAGTTGGACTCTGAGGCAAATAGATTCAGACCCGAGTTGGTTTAACATGCAGGTTTGACCCAGTACATTGAATATGAGTTATTAAATAATGTTCAGCCTGTCATAGAGTGGCCTTTATGCAAAATGGAGTACTGTGTCAGATTTTTTTGGTTTAAATTTGTGTTTACTTATTGAGAAAGTTGACTTTAGATCATACAGTTTACTCTCAAAAATGGAAATGTTTAAAATTCTCAGATCCTTATGTTGAACCACATTTGTTAGAAAACTTTAGAAAATATTTGTGTAGAAACAACTTTAGCCTTTTAGCTAGCTACATTAACTTTATGACTAATTATTTGGTGAAAATGTGAATATTGAACACAGCTAGCACTAGCTTCCATTAAACGCTTAGAAGCTGAAAGGTAATTAATGTTAGCTTTAGTTAAACTGGTTCTCATATGTCAGTGGGTAATGACCAGCTGACATATGAGAACCATCTGTTCATTTCTCATTTCATCCTGTGGAAGAGTTTTAGTGTAGACTCATCAGGTTGTTGAATAGTTCAAAATGGCCGCCTGTAAAGAAGCAACTACTGGTGTCTGTTCCGGCAAACTGACCTGCAACATCTAGTTGAAACTACACAAACTTCTGTCCCAGCAGCATAAATCTAACATGTTGCTTAGAGAAATAACTCAACAGTTTACAAACTGCTGACATATACATGAAAGAACTGAAATATTTGCTTTTTTTATTGAAGACAGAGAAAGTATAAACGGCTTAGCTCATATAGGAGTAGTGGTAATGCAGCCAGATTAGCAACTTGAGGACTGAATACAACAAACGTTTTTTGTTTATAGAGTCAGCATCTTTACATTTTATACAGTATATTCCATATTCTTATCGTGCTGATTAGAAACTTCAATTAAGAGAATTACTTTTTAACAGAACCCCATTTAAAAACAGAATCACGACTCCTAATTAGTTAAGATATGATGAAAGCAGAATGTGAAACGATTGAGCATGGTTAATATAAAAAAGACATTATTATGATGGCTGATGCATAAACAGGTTAACAGGAAGTGGGCACCAAACCAAAATTCTGTCCAGGGCTCCATTCAACTTTTGACCACCCCTGCTGGGATTGTAACACGCTCTTCTGGGGGAAGAATCTAAATATTCATAAGTTTTTTCTATCACTGAACTCAAGTCATGTGTTTGATAGTATACTTAAAAAGTACAACAAAGGGATTTCAACTCCAGGAAAAACGGTACAAAAGTTCAAACCTGTGTATTTTAACAGCTGCGTCTGTGTGTGTTTTCTGCATTTAGACAGCTATTCCCTCTCCATCCTGCGGAGGACCGGCTCCTCAGACCTGAACCCCGTGAAGCACTACCGCATCTCCCAGCTGGAAAACTCGTGGGTTTACATTTCTCCAGGGCTCACGTTCCCCTCCCTCCATTACCTGGTGCAACACTATTCAGGTTTGTGCTGAGATCCTCGTCCTGTCTTCTCACATCATCGCAGCAAAATGTACCTGACTGACATCGACACCGTTCTTCCTTCCACAGAACTTCCAGACGGGCTGTGCTGTCGACTGACTGTCCCTTGCTTCATCCAAGGGTTGGATGAGCCCAGACCAGTTCCCACCACCGTCCGCAGGCCGACCATCAACTGGAGGGAAATTAGCAGGTGAGAGGACCGACTGGTATTGACTCAGAATGTCTTGCTTCAGTCCAAAGTCATTAAAACCAACAAAGTAACAAAAACTGAAACTGGACCTACGTTGTGCATTTATAAAACTAAAACATACTGAAATTCTAAGTATAATATTCTTTGTTTTTGTGTTTATGAATCTATTTCTTAGCCTTTTGAACTGGTGAGATTTTGTTTTCCACACACACTCAGTTTACATCAGCTGGTGGCAAATTCAGACAGTTGGTTGTTCAGCAATAATTGAATAATAATGATAAAAATGGTATTGTATTACCCAATCTATTTATACATAATCAAAATACAATAATATTTCAACCTTTTTGAATTCAACATCTAAAAATTTACCAAAGTATGAGAAAACTAAATCTAAAACTATGACTAATTAAAAACTAAACTAAAACTAGGCAATATTTAACCAGCAAAGACTAGAAAACACACACTAAATCTAACTAAATTAGGCAAACAAAAAAGTCACAGCGAAATAAAACTAAACTATAATGAGAAACAGAGCCATTATAGTCCTACAGTACTGCTTGAGTTAGAGTTAGGCGAACCAATGCAGAGGAGTTTGAAAACATGATCAGTGGGGCAGATAAGGCTGTGGTTGTATTGACTGGTTGCTATTTGTGCGCCTCACTGCCATGTTCAGTCTGAAGAAAGTTTCCTACGCTGGGTTCAGATGTGTGATTCTGTGAAGTTCTACTTTTATTTGTGATAATTGCTTTGCAGCATTTTTTTTTCTTGTCAAGCAAAACCGAAGCAATTCAAACCCCTAAACCTTTTTTCCGTTATGTTCCGTTGAAATAGGTCTGTGATTCTCGGGAGGAAGAGAACCGAGTCGGACAACTCCCTGGTGAGCGACGGGCTGAGGGAGGCCATCAGCTCCTACCTCCAGTTAACAGAGTGCAAAGATCACAGCTGGGACACGTGAAGGAAAGCCTGTGGTCAGTTTGGGAGAAAGAAAAATAAACCAAAAAAAATGAAGTCCAACAAAAAGAGTGGAGGGAATTACTGCTCTGGGGCTGCTGCAAGCTTGAGCAAACCCCTGAAGGAGGTCCTCTGCACGCCCAAACGCCGTCTCTGAGGATTGGTCCAGGAACAGAAGCGAGGCAGAGGCACTACACCGCTCAGAGACGAGTCAAACTGTCGGCCATTTTTAGTGGAAGGCGGATGAAGTGCAGAGGCAGAGGGTGTCGGCTGCAAAGAGGCTATGAATGTTTCACCTAATTTATGAAGATTTTAACTTAATATTGTCTGTTACCATTGCAGCATTTTGATTGTATCTGAATGTTGTCGCTGTTGTCTTGTTATTTGAAACTAATAGAATCTATACGCTACCAATAAATAATTTACACCAATAAAAACCACATATTTACAAGGGTTTGGAGGTTTTTTTTTATTTCATATGATTTAGTTTAAGGGATCCAAAAGTTGGGTTTGGAGACTAAGTCAATATATATGAGTCCTCAGTAGGGACGGAGCCAGGGTGTGGCCAGGGCAACCACTGGCCATCTCTGCGGCCATCTCTGTGAAGTGATTTGTTAATTCAGGTGAGTCACTCATGAACAGAACATCAAGCAGTTCCCCTCCAAAACAGGTGGTGGTAGCAGTGATGAAACCAATAAACCTATGTTTATTGATATAGTAAGATTAGTTATTAATTATTTTGAAAATACAGATGTTGTGGAAAGCAGAAGAAATGGAAATAGTTTAAACAGTGGAACAGTAAAGCAAGAAAAAGTAGAATCATAAGAAGTGAAGGAAAGCAGAAGAAATTGAAATAGTTTAAACAGTGGAACAGTAAAAACAAGAAAAAGTAGAGAGAATCAAAAGAAGTGAATGAAAGCAGAAGAAATGGAAATAGTTTAAACAGTTGAACAGTAAAAACAAGAAAAAGTAGAGAGAAGCATAAGAAGTGAAGGAAAGCAGAAGAAATGGAAATAGTTTAAACAGTGGATGAGCACGAGTTTAAAGGGGATCCAGACGACACCCTACNCCTACTCCTGTCACATCAAGTCAGAGAAGACAGAGCAACCAGTGATGTTGTGGTTCAGTGCAAGATGGAAGCTGCACTGAACTCTGACACTGTTCTAGTGTCAGACCAAAATCTGGACATTGGACAGTCCAGATTTTGGTCTGTTTGAAATGAACACAGGTAATGGTGACATTGTAAAACCTTATTATGTGTATGTCAGTGTAAATGGTTCAAGAGTGAAAATGGAACTAGACACTGGTGCTGCAGTGTCAGTGATATCTGAAAGTCTGTATAAGCTTTCTTCCGCCCGGCTGTAGTACTGAGAACCGCCGCGCTGAACACCACCGAGAAGAGAAACAGACAGGAAGCTCGACCGCCGCTGCCTTACTGGAATTACAGTACAAACACAGGTTCATGCACACAATGAAAGCCAGCTTCCGGGTATTTTGGTTGGTGTCACAATATTTTCCGTTTTTTTTTCTTTTTTTTTAACAAAGCTCTGTTGTGTATATTGGTGTTTTTTTCACACATGAAAAGTTCCAAAAAGAAATTAATTAAGAAAAAAAATCTATTTTGTGCTCAGAACTGCTGATTGCAAACATTTGCTGCCTGACTGGAACAACTTTCACTCAAAATCCATCCAAAGGAGGTCTGCGTTTGAAGAAAGTGATGTCATGGTTACCGATTTAGACAGCTGGTGTGTCTNTTTTGTTCTTCCACCTTATCTTGCCCACCTAGTGCTTGTTTGTTTTTTGTTGTTTCTTAGGCCCCTGCCAATGTCCCTTGAAAAATCAAACTAAATAATGCCCTTGTGTGCAAATCCTTATAGCTTGTACGCCTCAAAATCCATCCAAAGGAGGTCTGCGTTTGAAGAAAGTGATGTCATGGTTACCGATTTAGACAGCTGGTGTGTCTGAACGTAGAGCAGCAGCTTGGGTACCGTCCCTCGCAAAAGTGTTCAAAAAGCTTGAATTTTTGCACATTTTGTCACCATTTAGCTACAAACGTTTATGTATTTTATTGGTATTTTACGCGGCGGTCGGCGTCAAAGCAGCGCATCACTGATGTGGAAGGAAAAGTATGCTTCCTAAAAGTCTTTAGTCTGATTTAATAAAATCCAGCACAAGAATATGTTTTCAGAATAGATGGAAAGTGAAGTGAAGGGATCACTTTCCAGCAAAACATCAACCTTAACCTAAACTAAATGGTTAAATGGACTAAAGTAAAGATCAGTTGTTATTGTACCAACCTTACTGACCACTCAGGTCTTCTGGTTCTAGTCTATGAAACAGCATTCAGCTTCTATTCTCCACAAATCTGGAACAAGCTTCTAGAAAACTGCAAAACAGTGGAAACACTGAGGTCCTTTTGAACCAATGCTTAGAGTTAACTGGAACATTGACCAATATATTTCTTGATTCTGATAAGATTTGACAAAATGCAATGTTTATTATGCATTTCATAATTGGGCAAAATCTTGTTTCATTTTGCTGCAACAACTTGCAAAAACCACTAAAGCTCAATAAACCAACTTCAACCTTTATCAACTCAGTAAAAACAATAATAAATAATCAATATAATTGCTTTTGAAAACTGTTGACTTATGTCTATTATAGTATGTTTAGTCAGTATGAATATGTTTTTTTTTAATTTTCTTTCTCTGATTTTTGATATTTTGTTTTTGCATGTATGGTATCCTGGCATATGTTTGTTTTTTTTTTTGTTTTTTTTACGTATTTTTGAAGATAAGAATTTGTTCTTAATCAAATTACCTGGTTAAATCCAAGTTAATTAAAAATAAAAAAAGTTATTATGAAGTGCTCTCTTAGACTCAAAAATTGTTGTTCATAGATGTATCTCAGTTTTAAGTATTTAACAATCATGCATCTTTTCCATCAACTCTATAATTATGGACCGCTTTATGTTGGCCTGTTGCACTGAATCCCAATAAAATACATTCAAGCCTTTAGTTGTGATGTAATGTGAAATAATTCTCTCCTGTGAACACTTGAGCCAGGCACGGCACAGTGGAAGTAAGTCTCATACTTTTTGACAGTAAACGTTTTATTTATTTTTGTTTTTAAATAAATCTCTTGGATCCCG
>CAEGAF010061353.1:0-37122 GCA_903067075.1 Micropoecilia bifurca
GGCGCCACCTTTTGGTGTTTGCATTATGTGAACTCATGACTCACTGCCAATCTCACAGCACAGGTATGAGACTAATACCACATTATGTTTAACTTTAACAGAATGAAGCAGGAATTTAATGTGTGGTAGGAGACAAACAATAGAACCGTTAAAGTGATGTCAAGACTTCATTCTTTCACACAAGTAGGCCAACACCTCAAAGGAAACACGCAAACATAAAAAAAACATGGCCTGATCATGATCTTCTTTTGGATTTTGATGTAAAAAACATTGATATATAAACAAAGGCAGAATTAGCTATCTAGCTAAAAGCAATGTACAAAAAAAATGTAAAGTTGTGAAAATATGTTTTTGAGAAGCTTGCATAATTACATGCATAGTGAAACATTTCCAGCCTTTATTACTTGAAATGTGTACACTGCAAAAACACAAAGTCTTACCAAGTATTTTCTAGTCTCATTTCTATTGCAAACATGTCATTACACTTGAAATAAAGTAAAGACACAAGTATCTCTTCAGAAAGACATGGGGGTTTGTAAACGTAAATAATTCCTTAATATCAGTGAAAAATTACATGTTCCATTGGCAGATAAATTTACTTATAACAAGACAATTTCCCCATGTTAAGACTAAAAATACTACTCAAACTTTGTGTTTCTTCAGCAATCACAGCGGATTTACTTTGTAAGTTGAGGTGCAGCTACTGTTAATATATTTTGTTAAAACTGTAAAAGCTTATAACATGGAAAACTTAGAATTGTCTGAATCTTTTCTCAGGCTTTTCAAAGCAGCTGACTCTCTTTTTGGTTGGAAAAACTGGCTCTGGAAAGAGTGCATCAGGAAACACCATCTTGGGCCACTCAGCATTTAGAGAAGACGCTTCGGCTGAGTCGGTGACAAAAACATGTGAGAGACGAGAGCTACTGGAAGGAGACAGGAACCTGGTGGTGATGGACTCTCCTGGATTATTTGACACGGATAAAACACAAGTGCAACTCAAAGAAGAAATAGAGCAGTGTGTTAAGCTGTCAGTTCCTGGACCTCACGTTTTTCTGTTAGTGATAAACTTAAAATCGAGATTCACAAAAGAGGAAAAGGACACTGTGAAGTGGATACAGGATAACTTTGGCTCTGCTGCTGCCAATTACACCATAGTCCTGTTCACTCATGCTGATTTGCTCAGAGGTAAAACTGTTAAGGACTATGTGGCAGAAAGCAAAGAACTACAAACTCTAACAGATATGTGTGGAGGAAGATATCACTCGTTAATCAATGGGCAGAGTTCAGACAGAAAACAGGTCACAGAACTTCTGGATAAAATAGATGCAATAGTTCAAAGAAATGGGGGAGACCATTACAGCAATAGTATGTACAAAAAAGCCCAGAGGGACCTGGAGGAGGAGGAGTTAAGAGCGTGGTGGGAAGAATATGAAAGAACAAAAAAGACAGAGTGGAAGAGGTGTAAATCCAAGTGTGAAGAATATAAACAGGAGGCAAGAAAGCAGAAGGAGAGAAAGGAAAAACTTCATTTATGGTGTAGAGTTTTAAAAATGGTTTCCAAAGGAATGAAGTCTGCTAAGAATAACTACTTTACATCAATGGGGAAAGTTCTTGGTTTTGTCGTTGAAGACTGTGATCTTTTCGAGTATGTGTTTCCTTAAATCAGTGAGAAATGTGACAAAATGAACCAACAAATCACAACCATGAATGGATGAATAGAACGGTGACAGTGTCTAAATATCGTCCACAGATAATAAAGACCCATAATACAATCTTGATGTATATAGTCAATGTCCGTGTAATTTAGGTTTTGTATTCTGGTCCTCTGATTCTTTGTTTTGATTGTTTGTTCTTTTTTTGGTAGTTGAACACTGTTTTCATCAGCATAACAGAGCTCTGCTCTTAGTTATTATCCTGATTCAACACACGCACAGTTTATGCTTTCTGCAGACACTTAATATGTCCAACACCTTATTGACAGGTCTGGCAAATTTCTGATTGATGCAATGAAAACTGTGTTATTTTTATTTATGATTTATTTAAATGTAGTACTTTTTCATTTGACAAGTCTAATTGCAACCTTTTGCTATTGACAGTGTCAATGTCAAACGTATTTATGAAGCACATTTCCAACAGCTCATGATACACAAGGTGCCTCAAGGTGCAATTAAGGATAAGTAAAAAATACATGACTAGAGTACAATCACAAGTGGTAAAGATTTACATTGCATATGTGAAATTGAGAATTATGTCTAAATACGAGGACTAAAAGCTGAACAATCGGACAGTTTCTGTTTAATAATTTGAAAACCTCAAAATTTAAACTAAAGCTATAAGTGTGACAAATAAGGTGGAAATATGTCTCTTAATTATTGTAATTAAGCACAAATAGTAAATATTGTGTAACTACACTAGATATTTACTTCACTTTATCATTTAAAGATCATTGGAGGAAAAAAACACGTTTGAAGCCATCAAGTGGTTTTAATTTAACTTTCTGATCAAAACAATTTGCTTGCAATCAGAATGTTAGTTAAAAATGTGTCCGGATTAGAGTTGTAAAATTGTAAAATTGATTTCATTTTTGTGTCGTTTGAGTGCTTTGTTTCTTTTACATTTTATTTAAAATAAAGTTGCACTGGATGGTTGCTTTGTTTTGAAAAGTTTGAAATGATTTGTATAATTTTGCTGATTTTGTGTAATGCAAAGCTCTGTTTAAATAAATCTTTATCGAAACTGGTTTAGTTTAGAAGAAAATGGTTTTCAATATGTAGTGGAGATTTAAAACTAAGAATGTGTATGCATGTTCATGCAATAGAACGATTATCAGCAACAACCACATAGATGTTTTTTTGTACACCTGGCTTTCTATGCAAGAAACATCGATAACAGTGGAGCTGTTTTTTTCCTTTTTTTTGCTTTGTTTTGTTTACATCAAAAATATTTGTCACAAGCGGTTTTGCACTGACCATGCATCACTTCGTTTTGTGCAGGGGAGCGTTTCAAACAACTGGACATTTAAATGTATTTTGTTACTTCAATAATCTCTACCTAACAGGGGACCACAGAGAGTGATTTTACTTTGATGAGACATTGACACTATTACTACATTTGAATTATGGAGAGGCTAGGGCTTCCTCCCACAGTTCAAAGGCTGTGAGAGAAAGTTGGAGAGAAGACATGAGGACAACAAGCAAATTCTATGAAGACCCAATGCCATCTTCTTGCTACAATACAAAAGAGGAACATTTGCATTCAGCTGCAGATTCACCTGGACGGTGAGTTCAGCTGTTTGGCTCACCTGCATCCATCCAAGGTTGTCTAAGAGACAGAGTCTAAGAGGAACTGGCTTTCGGTCACTCAAAACAAGTCTCTAACCCTTGTGGTATCTTTAGCCCTGTGTGTAAAAAAAATTTTATTTTGAATTTTGATGTACTTAATTTAAACATGGTTTCTAATTCCTAGCGCAACAAATGGATAGCATTTGTTGTTAGAAATCCAAACACCACAAACATAGATATTTTTAATTAAGAAAGAAATTACTATTTAAAACAAAAAACTTAAGTAGTGCAACTGGAGCCTAAGCCCAGAAATGCCAAAAGATGAGAAATCTGAAAGGAAAACCCAAGTAACAACTATATATGTGCCTCAAACTCATTGCTGACAGAGCTTCTTGCTTCCATCCAACAACCCCTGAGATAACTAATTTAAAGGAAACACTTCAGGATGATGTAAGCTCACTTGTTTAACACTTGTTTAAGGCACCAGGAAGTAAGAAACGTCATGTGTTTATTGCAGAAATCCTCAAAATTTCCTGTCACATTAGGGGTCTAGTTTATAAGAGACTCTGAAGACTGAATGGACTGAAAGCTTTAGTTATGTTCTGTAAAAAAAGCTGCTCAATATTACTCAATTCTGATTGGTGGAGATGCAAACAATGGAGGGATGTGATGCACCCTGGAGACTGACTCTCCCCCCCCATCACCTCTCAAATAGATTTTACAAGAAAACAGTGAGAAAACGTCATATTGTTAAAGAACTTGATTAAATTCCTGTTTCTTTTGCACATTAGCAAAACAATCCAGCCACACCTTCACATGATCACATTCGGTGCATTCAGAATCAGCTGATAACCTCTGCAAGCTATCTCATATTCAGATGCAGCCCAAGGACAATGGAAGGAAATGGGAAGCTCCCAGCACATAGCCAAGACTTCCAGAAGTCTCCCTGAACACCAATGTGAAGCTTTAGAGCAAATTTTTAAGCAATAATTCAGACTTCAGATCTGCTGGAACAAACTTGGTCACCTGGGACGAGGAAAAGTTGGATCCAGAGCGATGGCTGAAGGTAAGAGAATAAACCTCATGATCTGCTCTAGTCACCATTAAAGAGCTTTTGACTGGGATTAGAGGGTGGGCGGTGTTACACTGTAAGAAAAAAAGCTCAGATGGATTTCATAAAGAAATGCATTGCTTCATAACAAAGATTGCTTTAATTAACAATTTATTTGTTTATATCTCGATGGCCATTTGTCCTAGAAATACAACTCAGAGAGAAGAAGCCGAGAAGTTTGCCTCGGTCTGATGGGTGTGGTCTCTACAATTTTGACGGTATGTTCAATCAAACTTCATTTTCTGAGAAATCTTGTTAAATCTTAATAATTACACATATTTGGATTAAAGACCATTTTAAACTGTTTCTTGTGATTGCTAATGTACTTCTTTTTAGCTTATTATTTTTATAAGTACTTTTTCAGCTGCCATGTTGTTAGAAATTCCTTTTTTCTGATGTTTGCTCTCCAATAATACACAAAAAAAATGTTTACTGCTGTAATTCGATAACCTTGACATGAAGCAGCTGAGCTTTGGTGTTTCTGTATAGATTGAAATGACTATTTATTTGAGTTTAGATAATGAATTAAAATGTATGAATGTCTTTTTTTTAATTTATCAGAAATGTTCTTGTATTTATTGCTACTTAAGTCAAGAAATATAAATCTAAAACAGTCATTTGGATACATTTCTAATTGTTATATTGTAAAATCAAATAAAAATAAATTTAAGCACAAGTTAAAGACGTAAGTTGAAAATAGTAATAATTTAATATAGGTGATATGTAGTTCAGGAAAAATTAAAAACATTTCTTCAGGGATTATTTGTTTATGCTTTATATATTTTGTGTTATGCCAGTGTTGTCTTACACAACTGACAACAAGCAGCATCTGTTGCTGAGATAAAAAAAATAGAGTAAAACTTGCAACGCAAGTCAAAGTCTACCTGATGTTTGTCCCTCTGTTATTTCCTATTTCCTGCAGCTGGTGATGTCAAAAGGTCAGGGAGCTTTGAGGATACAAAATAGCAACCAAAAACAAAGGCGTTTGAAGAAGTGAAACAAAAACACTCAAAAGATAAAAATTAGCGTTAAAACAATGAAAACAGACAGAGAAAATTAAAAACAATAAACCCTGACCTTCTCCAATAAACACATTGGTCCAAGTCTATTAACTTTCAAATGTTAGAAGCATCACTTTAATATTTGTCCTTACTCCTACTACTGGGGCCAGTATGTGAAAAGGCAAATGCTCTGAGTGAAAGTGAGTCTGTGTGTTATGTTTGCTTTCTTGTACTTTGTGTTCTTGCTTTGGCTGGCATGTGTCAACTTGCATCAATAAATAATTGTGCAGTTCTGCAAGAAATCCAATGTTCAGCTCCTTAGTTTCTGCTACTGACAAAAAAAAGTGTACCAAACTGATGTTCTACTGAAATAGCACAAAACTACCATCCTCACTTCAGCCGTTTAACATGTTTTTTTAATATGAAGTATTAACTTTGCTTTCAATCCGCAGCTTTGGATTTGTCTGGAGGGTTAAGGATCGTCCTGGTGGGCAAGACTGGATCAGGGAAGAGCGCCACAGGAAACACCATCCTCGGCAGAGCTGCCTTCAAAGAAGATCCGAGCCCCGAGTCGGTGACCAAGCACTGTGAGACGCAGAGCGGAGAGGTGGACGGGATCCCAGTCCAAGTGATCGACACGCCGGGGCTGTTTGACACGGGGATCACAGAGGAGGAACTGAAGTCCAGGATAGAAGAGTGCGTCAAGATGTCGGTCCCTGGACCCCACGCGTTCCTTCTGGTGATCAGGCTTGGAGTCAGGTTCACCGAGGAGGAGAGGAACGCCGTGAAGTGGATCCAGGAGAACTTTGGCGACGACGCCTCCATGTACACCATCATGCTGTTTACGTGCAAGGATCAAGCCAAAGCAGACAATGCCCTGAAAGAGTGCAAGGAGCTCCGGAGACTTTCGATCACGTTTGGGCGCAGGTACCACGCCTTCAACAACAACGACGCAGACGACCGCGTGCAGGTCACAGAGCTCATAAAGATGATCAAGGAAATGGTACAAGACAACGGAGGGAAGCACTACACGAACGAGATGTATGAGAAAGCCCAGAGGAAGCTCAGAGAGGAGGAGGAGCGCAGGAGGCAGGAAGAGGAGGACAAGAAGGAAGAAGAGAGGAAGGTGTGGGACGAGGAGAGGGAGAAGCAGCAAAAGGAGCGAGAGAAGAAGAAACAAGTTCGGAGGAAGAACATCCGCGTGGCCTCGGCTGCGGCGGTTGTGTTGGTGTTAGCCGGCGTTGTCATAGCGGTGGGGGCGAACACCACCGTGGCGCTGGCTCTAGGGGCTCCGACGCTCGTCCTCGGGGTTTTATGTGGTTTAGCCGCCATTTGGGTTTGGAAAGGGATAAAATGTAATGCTAAAAAAAACAGTCCGGTGTAATTAACACAAAATCCTGTCTGACGGTAGTAATATTAAAAATAAAGGCTGGCTGCAGAATATCTTTCACAAAATTAGTTAATATTGGTATGTATGTCAAACCTTTTCTGGTTCTCAGGAAATATTTCTCAAATGAACAAAGTAAAGATTGACTGGAAAATCAATTTAAATTAGAAATATTATTTAGGTCAGGGGTGTCACTCTAATTTTTATTTGGGGCCATATCAAGGTCACAAATGTTCTCAAATGGCCAGTTGTGGCAGAATGTATTGAAAAAAGCTACCCACTAATAAACTGTTAAAATATCAATAAATATCTGTCTCTGATAAGTACTTCTTAAAATTAAATGACACTGAACATCTTTTCACTTTGATGTAATTTGTAGATATACAGATAAAACCGTTTTGATTTGAATGATAAAATAATATTTTAGCACACAATTGTTATCTTAAAGGCTCTATATATATGGCCCTCGATGGAGTAAAAAGGGCCACTTATATAGTTATGGCAGGCCAGATGTGGCCCACCAGCCCTCAGTTTGACATGTGATTTAAATGATCAAGGCAGTATTTTTAAGCAAAACTGTTGTTGAATGTAACTATTAAATTCACGTTTACACTTTTATATGAACTTGTTCAACCTACAACCCTGAACTGACCCACAGCTGGATCATATTGGACCTTACCTGCAGGTCTTGACATCACAGGCGTACCTATGTTCGATACACAACACTGATCTTTCAAAGAATTACACTTGCATACCTTTTTTTGAAAAACAGATTTTCTGTGCAGGTGATCTGTTGCTCTTTATTTAAACTTTGACTTGCTGCCGTTTCCTGTGCTTTATTATTAGCAACTTGTAAGCACTAAGGAAATGTGAAACAATGAAGGGAAAATCCTCTTGTATTATTTTTTGTGGAAGCCTCTGAAATAAATCATAAGATTTTGTTTCCCTCTCTGTCTGTCTCAGCTTGTAGCAAAAAGTGCAGAGAGGGGAGAAAATTAGAAAAAGGTAAAACATGCACTAGATGTAAGTATTGAAAAAAATGTACAAAATAATAAACATGAATTTTGTGTATTATATCACATGTATAGATCAGTGTGTAGATCAGTATGTGTTACCAGTCTCAGTTTTGTGTTTCTGTGGCATTTCACCTCTTGATTCCAATAACAAGAAGAAATTTAAAGAATTAACAGATTAAGCATTAGTTAATATCTGATTTGCATAAAAACTGAAAACCAAAAGGTGCATCACAGAATGTGTCACCAATGATTATATATGGACATGTTAGTAATCATTTCAATTATTTTTTGTTGCCCCACAATAAGACGGTCCTGCATCCGAATCCTAACCTGGGTCTTTTTTTCTGGGTACTCCAGCTTCCTGTCACAGCTTAAGAACATGTCTATGTGTTGCACTGTGATGGACTGATGACCTGTCCAGGATTTACCCACTTCTTGTCCACTGACTGCAGGAAATAGAAATCAGTGTTACTGAGAAGAAGGTTTAGGGAATGAAGGATTGTCCACATAGATTATGTAAAATGTCATGTTTGCAACAATAATCCTGGGTTGCATTGATGATAAAACATTTGACAAATGTGAAAAAACTGAAAGATTACAAACGTTTTTACAGCAACGTACATGCAATTGTTTCCTCTTCCTCTTTATGATGGTAGTTCTTTAGTTTCCTGTAGAAGCAGCCATTGTGCAAACACAATGAGCATGTGACACATGTCTAAAAGATGTGTACACATACCTGCAATTTTGAAATCTAGTTTGTTGCTAATTGGCCATGGGTGGAGGCTCATCTCAGATCATCTTGTCTGAGTCCCAGGCAAGGTTGTCATCTGGAGTGACTAGAAATATGACCTTTTCTTACCGGCAGATAATGAGCCATGGACAAAACATAAAGTGTGTCTTTGCCAGGAAAAACTGTTACCTCTGTAATGTGACAAGTTATACAACATTACTGAGAAAACAAACCTGAGGAGAATTTGAAGTTTGTGCAGTTCCCTGTCCTTTAAGACAAAATGAAGCCTTTGATACTGTGCAAAAAAAAAAAAAAAGTTGAAAAATAACTTTCCTGATGTTAATGAATGTTTGGAATTGAATCTGGATTATGCAGCATTATCCAGTAAATATGAAGGTAAAAACTTTTTAGTCCTTTCATTAAAAAAAAACTACATTTGAAAAGAACTTGAAAAAAACTCATCATCATAAAACATTATCCATTTTTTAATTTTAAATAAAGCAGAGAGATAACATAATGCTAAAGATAACGTAATGCTTTCCCCACATACTTTATACATAATAACAGTGATAAGGTGGATAGAGTTAGTTATTGTCCATCGCAATCGAAATGGAGATAGGTCTTCAATATCTGGCATAAATCATACAGACATTTAAAAATCAGAATGACATAAATAAACATAATGAAAGCAATATTGAATTTAAAATATTCCTAATTTGTTAGTATCAAAGTATTAACACAGGTAAGATTCACACAATAGAGTGCATAAGTTTAAATGTACATGCATGACTACACTCCAGTAACTTTCTGAATTACCTCAGTTATTGCCTGTTCTAGGTCTGATGAACCATCCAACACCTTTCACAATCGCTGCACCTCCAAGAGCCAACACTTGTGGTATAGTTAAAGCTACTGCTGCTTCCTCTGCTGCTAGAGCACCAGCACCAGCAGCAGCTGCACCAGCACCAGCAGCAGCAGCTGCACCAGCAGCACACAATAAATAATTTCCTGCAGTTCCCACATAGCTTCCAGCCTGGTGCCACCATAGTTTGTTCTGGGCCTGTTTGTAAATCTCGCTGGTATAATGACCACCGTTCAGTTGGACCGTCTTGTCTATGTTCTCAAGCAGATCAGCCACCTGAGTACGGTTTCCTTTGCACGTATTGTCAAACACAACATATCCAGCTTTGCAGTCGCTTGTCAGCTTCTTCAGATCAGGGCTTTTCTGCAAATAGTTCTCTATGGTGCCTTTCAGCTCATCCCCCTTGGTGAAAACAACGATTGTGTACTTTGACACTTCCTCGCCGAAGTTGTCTGTGATCCACTTGATGGCATTTTTCTCCTCCACTGTGAAGCGCGCAGAGAGACTGATGACTAGCAGGAAGATATGTGGTCCAGGGAGAGACAGATTGATGCAGTTCTCTATTTGACGTTTCAGTTCTTTCTCAGGAATTGATGTGTCAAACACCCCAGGAGTGTCAATGATGGTCACTGTTCGGTCATCCATGTGGGCAATTTCTTTCTGGCATACCTTTGTGACAGAGGAAGGAGACATCTCTGCAACAAAGGCGTCCCTTTTCAGGATGGTATTCCCTGTTGCACTTTTACCAGATCCGGTTTTTCCCAGGAGGACGATTCTCAGGTCTTTGGACAGGACGAAATAAAATGTGTCAAGAAATGAAAAGTCAAAGTTTGATTTAGAGTGAGGTCAGGATATTTTTTTTTTTTACTTAGCATGAATAAGCCATGTATTTAAAAGAAGAAAAACTAACCTTTGGCTGAAGTTGAATCCATGTTCTGCAGAAGGCAAAACTAAACTAATAAAAAGGAATCTGGATCAAATCTGTCTTAAAACAAAAATGGGTCTGTCCGTAGCTCTAATTTCCCGAGGTCTGATTTACTGCAGCATTTCCGGTAAAAAGAAACTGCTCTGTGCTACACACGTGACCCATTTCATTGAAAACGAAACTTACAGAACAGCTGATAACAATAGAGTTCAACCCCAGGCTTATAAACCAAATAAAACGAGCAATTGCTAAATCTCTTTTAATCTGTCATTTTCACTCTTAATCAGTGCTGAAATTCCACCTCAGCTCACACAGAGTACAAATATAAATGCAGTTGTTAAAATGTGACGAAATTAGACAAAATTGTATTTTACAATTACAATTAACACATACATACATAATATGTGTTTTCGTAGTTGAAAATGCAAAAGTTGGAGTGAAAACTCAAAACAAATCTTATGAACTTTGGTTTGTTAATAATCCAGGAAACATAAAAAAACGTTTGATGAAGAAATGTTTGACCATCCCTGCAGTGGATACATACTTTGTTAGACCTGCACTACCTTTGAATCCAGAGTCCGATGAGGTTAAGCATGAAGTAGCCTTTTAAATACCTTCTTGGAAAGATGCAACTTTCATATTATGGTTTGGAGTTCAGCAACTTTAACATTTACTAGTTTCTGTCCATTAATCTTTACGCAATCTGAGCACGGAATCAGCATTTTCACATCATGAGAATACAAAGAAATGATGTACCTCTACTTTGTTTGTATCTTTGTCAGCCAGTGTGACTTTATTAGATACAAAACAATTCCCAATGTGAAAGTAAATCAGTATATTGTAATTATGTGGGAGGTTACAGATAACTAGGTGATGTCGTACAGAGAAAAGGGAGTTGTACTTTATAGTATTGATATCAAGGCCACCAGAGTAATTTGTTGTTCTCTGTCCATGCAGAGAACAACTTGCTTTAGTTTCCGTCTGCTCTACAAACCTCCCTCCTTCAAAACATGCATTATGATCCTTTCCTGGGATATTTACATGATCGAGTCAAGATCATTAACAAAAACTATATTTTGTAAAGATAGCATTTTTTCAACAAATGTTTTTCTTTCCTTAAAACACTGTGAGCTTTAAAAAATGGAGGGAAAAGGATCAGCAAATGATGGGGGAATCATTTGAGACCTTCAAAGGGAATTAAAGAACATGGAAAAGGTGGCAACGCCTCTCTCGCCACCAAGTGGCAACAACAATGTGTACAGTATTTACCTAAAATAAATTGAACTTGCAGTTTACTGTGCATTGCAACAGCATTCCTAGCTGTTGAGCTTTCTCACATTTTACATTTTCTTAGGTTATAACTGCAACTTAGAATTTATTTCATTGGGATTTTATGGGATAGACAAACAAAACATACTTGTGTCCCTGAAAAGCAATGGGATAGACATTCTTCTCTGATTAATCCTCTTCACCCCAGGCCTGTCTAGATGTCTAGATTTGCTCCTGCATCTTTTTAGATTTACTTTTACGACACACTCGTTCTTAGGTGATGCATTGAACAGTGGTCTGCAAAATGTTGACACGTGGGCTATTATTTTACACCATTACCTCTGTTTTGAATCTACCTCTTACCTTTTTTCTTTTTCAGTTTTGTGTTTGTTCACAAATGTTCTCTAAAACCTCAAATCAAGTACATCTATAATGAGATTAAATTACATAAAAGTAAATTCATAGAATGTGGTATCAGAGCAAAGAGGATTAAATAACACACCAATTTTTTAATTTTTATTTGAGAAACAAATTAAAACCAATTTCTCCTTTTTCTCCCACTCTACAACAACGCACAACTTTGTTGTGATCTACCAATTAAATCCCATTTTGTCACTTGAAAATTGTAATTTTCATGTGACAAAATGTTTTTTGTCACTTGAAAGTTCTGAGGCACGAACGTCTTTGTAAGGCACTGTATAGATGATAAAATCTTAAACAACAAAAACATTTGGATCTACTAACTGGGATCAATGATGTCCAGCAGCTCCTAAATGATCTCCATCTTCCCCCCTTTCACAGCCCACTCCAAGTTTATGTGATGACAACATGGCTGCTGCCAGCTGTAACTGCAACAAAGTGTCCCAGTGTCCTGCTGTCATGGAATGGCTTTCATTTTGTTGTCTAACCAACTATCTGTGTGGTGTTTTCAGTGTGAATATATTTAGTATGCAGTATTACGCTGCTGGCCTCCCACTCCACCCTTTGTGAGCTGCAGTGAGACAAGCCGCCTTGTCAAAACAGAGGCACTGCTTCGGACATCTGTTGTTCTGTGGAGGGACTGTGGATGTGGAAGCGCACAGAGGATCACCGAGACGCCTGCGGACCTCTGATTGAAGTAAGTTTGACCAACATAAGTCACTTATACGGAATCCACAAGTACTTTTTCCCAGTGGTTTTATCGTCTTTTTCTCAAGATAACGAGTTAATCTCGAGAAAACAAAGGTTGTTTTCTTGAAATCACAAGATGCAACGACATACATTTGAAGAATAGAGTCGGGTTTAACACACACACACCCCACACACACACCAATCATCACACATGTATCATCTCATGATCTCGAGAAAACCATTGGTCAATTGACTTGTTATCTCAAGAAACCTGTCTCGGGTTTAATGTATATGCAGAAAACCAACGCTTCTCAGTTCCGTTCCTCAGGGACCACTGCCCTGCATGTTTTTGGCATTTCCCTTCTAACAGGCTTCTGTAGCACTTGATGGCATGCAAAGGAGGTCATGCAATAGTTTGAATCGAATGTTCTGGTCACCTGATTTTTCTAAAACATGCAATGCAGTGGTCGCTGAGGACTGGAACTGAGAAACACAGCCATAAATTATGCTTTCTAAAAGACTTTTTCTTCTCCATAGTTGGATGGGTGCTGAAGATCTGATTGACTGACAAAGAATTAAGTGGATAAAGGCTCCTAACTGTCAATAGTTACTAGTGAGAGCTACAGGGTTGGAGTCAAGAGGTTCTTCACTTATTGACGGAGACGGTTTCCGGAGCAGCCATGGCATCAACTGGTCTCCAGGTGCTGGGTTTGGTGCTGGCCCTTCTGGGTTGGGCGTGTGGGGCTTTGGTGTGTGCAGCTCCGCTGTGGCGCATATCGGCCTTTGTGGGGGGGGAGATAGTGATTGCCCAGGTGTTGTGGGAGGGCCTGTGGATGAACTGCCTGTCTCAGACCACCGGCCACATCCAGTGCAAGGCCTACGACTCCACCTTGGCCCTCCCTACGTCTGCCCAGGCAGCTCGAGGGCTGACGGTTCTTTCCCTGCTTCTCAGCGTTTTGGCCGTCATGCTCGGTGTTGCCGGCGCCAAGTGTACCCACTGCATGGGTGACGGCAACCAGGCCTCCAAAGCCCGCCTGGCCAGGATAGCAGGGGTGCTCCTCATCGTGGCTGGCATCGCCTTCTTGACGCCCATCTGTTGGACTGCCTATGCTACGATTAGAGACTTTTATGATCCAAATATTGCGGCGCCTTTGAAGAGAGAACTGGGGCCCGCGTTGTACCTGGGCTGGGGGGCCAGCGTGCTCCTCCTGCTGGGGGGAGCTCTGCTTCATGTCGGCTCCGCCGCACCTGGAGGACGAGCGCTGCCCGTATCTGGAGCTGCAGCAAAGCCCAGCCCATCAACGAGGGCAGCAGGAGAAGTGAAGCAGCAGGAAAAGTCATTTGTATGAGATCACTGTGTTAGACATCCAAACACCTTACAATTACATGTTTTAAAAAATGACATCTATATAAGTATTATTTGCTTCTATGCGATGATTAGTTGGATTTTTTCCAAAGAGGGGCTGATTTCATTTTTTACTAAAGCTTTATAGTTATGTCTTACGTACATGTTTGCCTAGGATGAAGATGTATGTTAATTAGATTGTAATCTACAATTCAGTTCAAAATTATTCATACTCCTGGCATATTTAGGATTTGAAGTAATATTAATATTTTTGTTGTGACCCAACCAGAGACCCATCTTAAAATTAGGGTGATGGCTATGAGGCCTTCCAACATCAAAAACTGGAAAACATGCACTATTTTCTTTTTCAACACACCTTTTTTTAAATTTAAATATAAATAAAAACTTTTGTTTTCCAATATATATTTTGTTTACATTTTTATATATTCAGAAGTGCCTCATTTTCTATATAAAAAACACACTACTTACTTGAATGGAAATTATTTTAAATTTAAATTTGGATAAAGCATAAACATTTTTGGCATGTATTCATATTTCATTGTAGAAATATTAATGCACATAAAGAAGGTTTTCTAACTTTAAGGGCTTTGTGTTGGAGTAGGAGTTGAAATGAACTGTGGGAGGATTTTAAATGTTTCAATGGTCACTAATGCGCGTGGCTCACATTTCTCAGATTCCCTTCTGCTTCTGGCAGTGTGAGTCTGCATGCAAGTGTGTGTGTGTGTGTGGGGGGGGTGGGTGGGGGGGGTATGTGTACTAAAGGCCAGTGTGCATTGTACATTAGTTTACACTGGTGTTTGTGCTGAAAGTATCTGAGTATTTCTTCTGTTTACTTTATTCCTTGTCATCTTATCTCTGCAATGTGTCTTTATTCTTAATAAAAACTATTCTTTCTTCAATGGTCGCTGCTTCTGCTCCTCTGTTTTGGAAAAGCATTAAGTTGAAATAATCATTTATGTTTTTTTCCAGTTTGAGCAGGTTCATTCTCATAATAAAAAAAAATTTATTATTTGACTTTCATACATTAAAGTAATTAGTGTCCCAGATAAATTTTGTTTTTCTTGATTTCATAAGTAAGAAATTGGAGAGCGACTACCTGATTTTGAGATGTACAGAATAAGACATGGTGCTTCAAATACCTTAATGCCTTAAGTTTAAAACTTAAGGCATTAAGGTTAAAGTCATGTCACACATTTTCAGCAACAAGGCTGTTCAAAGCGCTTGTATTGTGCAGTAATAGTGCGCTGTAATGCATTTAAAATCTTGAAGTGTGTTTTTTTATTTGGTAAAATATTTGACATATTGAGCGTTTGCAGTCGAACGTAAATTTTCAGAATAATCCACATTTTTAAAACAATGACATAATATAGAAGTTACTCCATCCTGGAAAGCAGATTATTCATATATTTGATCAAAAACCTCACATTTTGAATATATTTATGTCCTTGATGAATGAAATGTCTGGAACCTCGGGTGGAAACATGAATGTTTGATGATTCTTTTTATGATCATGTATGTAATTCAAAAGCTGAAAAGCATCACTTTTAGCGCAAAATGTCCAAATACATATCATAATGACCCAAAGTAAAAACAGAGGTAAAGTGCTGCAGATGTCATTGCACCAATAACACTTATACAATGCAATTTACATAATTGTTACATCTTTGTCGGTTGCTTCGAAATAATTCCCCTTACGTGTGCAGAATGACTTAAGTATCTATGGGAAATACATTTAATTATTATTAAAGCATGTTAACAGAGTTAGCTCTAAAAGATCACAATTTCAGACAGGAACTTTCAATTTTGAATTGTGAACAGTTGTGATAAACAGATCCCACTAGGGGGCAGCAGACACTAACGATTTGTCATTGAGTCAAACTTAGTTATATTAAGGTCCTTATTTATGAAACAGTTACAAGTTATGTTTTATCTAAACTTTACACAAGACTGGATTAATCTATTGTGAAATGTATCTTCTTTTTTATTATTGTTGTTCATCCATTTTACTCTACTATGTGGTCATTTTGATGTTTGTGAGTCATTTGATTCTTTCTGGAATGACAATCAGTTTTCTTCTTCTGTTGTGTATTTAGTGCTCGTCCATTTTTCAAGCCTACTTCTGTTGCTCAACTCAGATCACAGCAGAGAAAAATGAAGGCTTACCTGCATGTGATCTACTTTTAGATGAGCAAGAGCCACACATGTCAGCACATGCCAGCATTTCCGTGCAAAGAGTAGAACACAAAGTCATGTCACAAAGAACGTACACAATCAATTTAATGACTAAATGATCTGTTTTATTTTCTTTTTATCAGGGCTGATCATTATTTATACCTAATCTCAACTAAACTAAACATATACTTCACTATGTGGTTGATGAAATAAAAATGTTTATTTAAAAAACCTCAACATACATAATATCCTTAGTTTTAAAAATTAATGCTCTTTTCACCCTTTCTGCAGAATGACAACAGTGAAAGGATGTAATTTTTAGACATTTCTACAAAAACCAAGTTTCTATTTTGTTCCATTTGTTGCTCCGCCTTACCATAACATAGCATAGTGATACATAAACAATATACAAATACATTTGATTTGTTTTTCAGAAAACTAAGTCTCTCATTTTCTGAAATGAAGAACAATCTCTCCTGTTGTGACTCAACATGATGATGACATCACCCTCAGTCTACTGTTTTCATAGATTAAGACTAATGTTCAATCCAGTTAAATTCCAATTCAAAAATGTTTTGTCTGCAAACGTTTCATAATAGAAGCTGATCGACCACTTAATCACTTTGATGACTCTTCATCAAGCCAGCCTCTCAAAAGGAACCACTATTTAGGTGGCAGTATTTTATAATTTGTAGAACATTTTTAAAAGTTTACTAAAGCCACTTATTTATTATTTTTAGTTGCACTTACGGGAAAATATATCTACTTTCATACGCCGTTTTCATAAGGCATTCCACTGTCTATGACTTCTAAGAACTGTTGCATAATTTCTTTTACACAACATATTAAATCACTTAGGAAAATAAAGACAACAACTTAGCAAACTGGACTGACAACTGATACACAGTGATTATTTTGTCAACCACAAAGGCAAAAGACAGAAAAGGTGGGGAGCAATTAAACACTCATTTCCAAGAAAAGCATCAAGGACATTCTCGAAGAATAACAAACAAAAAAGTTAGTCTCAAATTGTTTGATTAGAACTTTACAAAACAAAGTAACCCCTCAACCAACTGCTTTCTCTCTGTCTTTTATTGTAATTTGTATCTTCTTAAGTCTGTTTACTATAATACTTTTTCATCAAGTTAAATACAAAATGAAACCATCAAAACAATTTAGTATTTATTTGTAGGGACGCGGTTTTTCAACAAGTAAAAGCCGGGCAACTTTAAACTAGTTACACAGTAAGCCTACAAAGAAAGCTGAGCACCAAACACCACCAGTCCCATTTTTCAGGGTTACTTTCTGTCCTCCTGGGAACAGTTGTCCTCTTAAAGGGACAGTGTTCCCATTCATCACCCGCATCGCTTCTGAGAGGATGAGTGTCACTTTAAAAGCACATGACAGCTAAAAGTGGGGGAAACAGGAGCATGCGAGCCTATTGTGTGCAGAAAATTTCTGCATTGTCATACTACGTTGCCGATCTTCACCGTTCAGCCTCCCCACCGAGCAGGTAGGCAGCTCCTCCGTCCGCACTGACAATTGGCTGGACTCCTCGCTCTCTCCCTGTGTCACAGCTGCTTCCTGCTGCGCCTCAACATCGTAGCTTCAACGGAGTTCTCGCGTGCACGCTGGTCTCGCGACGCGAAAGTCTCCGCTCTCCTTTATCGGAATGTTTGAAGATTAACGAGGTTGTCCTGTGGGTCGCACTCGCTTGTTGTAGGGGCTGGAAGCTCCGGGTCTGCGCTGAGCCGCCACGCACCGCAGGCGGACGGAGGGCCGCGGCGAGCCGGGTGGAGGGAACCAAGGGCTGTGGAAGGAGGACGGGAGAGGAGCCGGCGGCTATCATGACTGAGAAACGGATGTCGCGGTGGTATTTCGGGGGGCTGGCCTCCTGCGGAGCCGCATGCTGCACCCATCCTCTGGACCTCGTCAAGGTGAGGGGCGCAGTGGCTCTGCCACACGGAGCTGGGGGTGAAGGAGAGTGCAGGCCTTAACACCAGGGCACAGCTGGTTCCAGCTGTTCTTGCACAAGTGTTTCACCAAACCTCACGTCTTGAAGGTTACACACACTGACCTTCCAGACTGCAGAGATCACTGTCAACTTCCGGAGATCTTAAGTTGGCAGGGTTTGTATGTAATGAATAGGATGTTCAAAGTTGAATCTAGGTCATAGGTCAACCCAAAGTTTCCCAGACACAGTAGTCCTGTTAATCTATACCAAATGCCTTAATCTTCTTCGTCTCTAGTGACTTTTGCACATGACTCAAAGTTTGTGGTACTCAGGAAATCATGTGTTGGGTAATTATACAGGGAGGAAAGGTAATCACCAGACTGGAGTTGGACGACTCTGAAATGCCTTCTGTTTGCCCTCACTTTTTACTTGCATGTGGCGAAGCTGGAAAGACGGTTTTTGCACACAAAGCACATGTTTCAGAAATGTAAATGTTCATTATTTTAAGAAGAAAACGGAGCATGAGCCGCTGACTGACATTAAGGTTATAAAAAGTGACAACTACAGCTGAAAGTGACCTGTCTTCTCTAGTTGTATGGGCTGATTTAAGTTTCCTACTGTAGGATAGTTTTGAGTAAAAATATTATGGCATCATAAAAATGTATGGCATTATATGCCTGCTTTGATTTAAAACAAAAAATTAGCAAATATTTAATCATATCAAGTACCTAGAATTATGTATTCCATACCATGTGTTTATTAAAATGTTTATACAAAGATTGAAGAAAAATATTTCAGTAAACAGCCTCCAAATTTAGGATTTTGTGATTAAGCAAACTGTCCTGTTGGACGCAGTAATATAGATTTTTGTTGGCTGGGTTTTGACTAAAACAGGTATAACAGGTACAATTGGATCGGTTTATGAACTGCATGAATTGTCTGCTTAGTTAAATTGTCTCTGAACCGGATGCTCTGATGAAAAGGACAATAAAACCATTAGGAACTGTGTAACAGAAAATGTCAGGTTTATTTTCTCTTTTTAGGCACTAGAGGCCTTTATTTAGCAGTAACTAGACAGGCAATGGGAAGGAGAAAGTTATCACACACTACACTCAGCACGTGAATGTGTGTGTGTGTGTGACTGAATGGAGTGTGATGTGCTTTCTTTTCATATGGACTTGATAAAGTTCTGTTCAACTACAGGTCATTTACAGGCCATTTACAAACTGAGCCTCCCATCACTCAACATTTTAGTTGTTTTAAATCCAAAAACTTATCAGCACATTGGTAAAACTTCGTTCTGGTAGCTAGATGATGCCTAGTTTGCAGCATTGACTAACACATTACTGCCCCTACCCTACCTGCTGCTGTGTGCACTGCAGGTCAGCTGGCTGAGATGATGAAAATTATAAATAGCTGTTTTTGACACCGGATTACCAGTAAATTGCCTATTTATGAAAAGTCATTACTAAACAGCTCTTATGTCTTTCTGCAAAGTGTTTTTCATGTTTAACTGAGATTAGTGTGAGACAGCTTTAATTCATCTTCATCAAATGCTGTTTTCTCAAGAGTTTAAATAAAAATATATGTAATAATCAAAATGTTCACCATCACGTTTTAGGGACAGTATAGTGTTAAGACTTTCAAAATGCATTTTTATTTCGTCTCTGGCATTCGGCCGGCTTTAATGGCTTGATTTTCAAGACTGGATAACATTTTGTTACGACAATTATCCCAACATCTAGTTAGTTTAAAGACATTATGCAATGAAAACAGAATGAGATTCCATAACAGAGAAAAGTGCACTTTGCTGTACTGAGCTCTGTTTCCACATTGCCGAGAAGTCCAGTTATGGCAGTGCAAAAACCACAGTCATGTTTGTTTTCATGCTAATGTAGAACCGGATTTGGCAAACGCAGGTTTGACCTAATCTGATCTAGTTTTTAAAGTTACAAAGTTGTTTGCCAACAGCACAAACACTGACAGAAAAAAAATAAGGATGAGACCAGTTTTGATGCTGCCTTGCTTTAATTTGTAGCTCTCTTTTTAAAAAAAAAAATGAAATGGTTATAAAATAATCAAGTTTATCGATTTATTTAAAACACTGTCTAATTAATTTCCCTCCAAAAGTAATTTTTCCTCTACTTACAGCTTGATTTGAGCCCTGGTCGAATCTTACCGAATTAATCTTTAGACCTATGACAATAGATTTTTCTCTAGTGGGGAAATGGAGAAAGAACTTGACGTTTTTCAGAACTACTTTTTTCACTGGCTTCTTTAAATCAGATTTTCTTCGTACTTGAATTGAAATTAAGTGACGTTGGTGATCTAGATATTGCTTCGTCATTTGCACTTGAGGGCTGAAAAATTAACAACCTGTTGTCTCCTCTACTGAAACTCCACAGGGTGACGGGTTGCTAATGTGGGTAATAAATTAATGTCAGAAGTCACATTTGATTTCCACATTTCATCACTGAACTTTGTTCCAAAATCTGAAAACATTAGATTTGCAAAATCTCTGTTTCCAATGTGTTTCTGTGACCAATGTGTTTCCTCATTATTTTGTATCTTGAGACACTGTTGCAACATTTTGTTTAGTAGATGTTGTAAATAAATCAGCATCCATTTCAGATTGTGAAGGTAGAGTTGGTGAGGAACTTTGAACTATACAAGTTGGAAACTCGACTTCGGACTTAAAATTTCTGACTTGAAAATGTTGAGATACAAAAGAAGCTGCAGTGATTTAAATGTTGAACTGAAACACACAAACCAGTTTGCTCAGATCAGCAATGTGGGGGGAAAAAAGCCCACATTGTTTCTAAAAGGTCATTGACCTTTACTCTCAGGTCCTCATCAAAACAAATAACAAAGGTCATATTTTGAAACCACTGAGGCCCTCTTCCAACAAGCACAGAGTGTTACAACGCCTGGAGGACTGGTGCAGGGCAGGATTTCCTTCTGTTTTTTGGTTTATTTAAGGCCTAATGAAGAATAACGTGGAAAATAACATTTATCATTAAAAGAAAACGGCTGAATTCAGAAAACCTTGCTTGATTTTTGAATCAAAATAGGCTTTCAGATCAATCTGTGCATTCCTCCTTTGTGTTCTGCATCTAAGTTCCAAATCAGTGTGTGAGGTTTGAATTTTTTTCAACATATGGCTCTCTTTTTTTTTTTTTTTCTTCCTCAGGTCCACCTGCAGACACAGCAGGAAGTGAAGAGGAGGATGGTTGGGATGGCTGTTCACGTGGTGAGGAATGACGGAGTGCTGGCTCTCTACAGTGGCCTCTCCGCCTCCCTGTGTCGACAGGTAGATTTTTTTTTTTTATTTTAAGCTAAATTTAGTCAGAATCTGAAAAAGTTATGTGGATGATCATCAACTTCAGTGTTGATGAGTTTGCTACTTAATCTACATATGTAATTGTTGAATCAGTCTGAGTGTGGAAAAAGGCCCTTAGGAAAATAATAGAAAAATAGCGAGGCAACAACAGTTGCCTTTTTTTTTCAAAACAAATTGTGTAAGTTGAGCATACAGTTGTATACAAAATGGCAATTAATTAATGCCAGCATATCATTTTAGGCTTATTAACAAGAATACTAATGATGTTGCTTATTTTACATCCCTTGCTTGTTAGTTAATATCAGGAATAAACCCGATCCTCTTTATTTTTTTCTTTCAGAAGTTGTGCGCACTGTTGCTTTCCACTGATTTAAAATAAATCTTTATTGTCACAATGGAAAGAGCAAAAGGTCAGGGAGGAGACATTAGACCAGAGGCCAGCAGCAGGATGATGATGATGATGATGATGATGATGATGATGATGATGATGCAGGGTCTTCTCAGGTAAGGAGGGATTATAACTTGATGAGAAATAGAGAAGGGAAGGGAAAGTCCTGTACAGCAATTTCAACTTTGTTTTTTTTTCATAAGACAATGTTACGGCATAGATAAAGCTTAAAAAATTAACAACTTTGACTGTAACTTTATGAAAAAGCTGCCTCAAAGTCAGTCATTTTAGGCAGCAACAGTCAGTGCTATGAAGGGATCGTTTCTTTGTATGGTTCTGAACGAACGCAAGCACAAATCTTCAACAGTCGCCAATAAAACAAACTGCTTTTCACAGCAAGTTTTTGTTGGGACTTTGTTTTAGCGAGCTCAACCACACTGAAACTGAAACCAGCGTCTGAGAAACTGCTGATATACTCGGGTTTTTACTTACAACCATTACTCAAGTGCACTGGGAATAAGTCGAACAAGGGGGGGGTCATTCCCTCTTTTCGGAGCAGCAATGGTTTGGACAAAAATGCCTCGTTGATGTCGGAGAACAATATTGGCTGGCTTGAGATGGGGGGGTGGGGGGGATGCCTTGAAATAGATGGGCTACAGCAGCAGAAAACCACACTGGATGCCACTCCCGTCAGCTAAGAGCAGGGAAATTACCCTGCAGTTCACACAGACTCACCTAAATTGGACAATGTTAGATTGGAAAAAGTTTGCCTGCCTGGTTCAGTGAGCCTTGATCTGAGCTGGGATATTCAGATGGAGGTGTCAGAAAAAAACTGAAAAAAACAGCTTTCCTGTCTTTTTTTTTTGGGTGCCTCTGGTTATATTGTGCTGTTGTTTCTACGCTTCTCTTAAGAGATTTTACTTTTATAGTCCGCTTATTTTGTACAAGTCAGATTAAATTTTGTAGCCCTTTTCTGTCAGAAGTTAAATCTAACATTTCTGCCACCACTGTCTAATAACAGTGGAATAATTGCTACGAGTTGGACCAATTCAGCAGAATTTATTCTGTTTAAAATGCTTTTCTTATTTGTCAGAGACCACACAGACCAACCAAGGTACTATGGCTTATCCAGTGGGGGTTACAGCTCCCCCTAGTGGCCTCCTGAGGCCACCACTGAATCTAACACAACTGGTGAAGTTGTGTTAGATTACACAACTTAATTAGGTTTGTCTGTATTGCTGGTCCATTATAATCTCATTTAGTACATATGACTGATAAAAGCTCGAGCTTTTTGGGTTGCGTGCTTATTGTTCTATTTAAGACGTAAAAAGTAGGATTTGTAATAATTTTTATCTTTAAAATGAAAAAAAAAATCTGAATTTAATGTACTAAAATGTGGTTATCATAGTTATGTGTTAACCCAAGAACATGAATACAGCAGTGTAAGCAACCGTGATGCTTCACTAACATGCAAACCTGCTTAGAATTGCTAAGATAATCTATCTTCCTTCCACAGATCTCTTGAGGTTGCAGCTTGCTTGGGCCCAGACTTCTTCCTTTGGAAAGAAAAAGTGACTGAGCTGAAAATGATATGAACTAAACATGTTTGTGCTTTTCAGATTACCTACTCCCTCACCAGATTTGCCATCTATGAGACAGTCAGAGACATGATGGGCAGCACTGGCAAGGGACCAATGCCTTTTTACCAGAAGGTCCTGCTGGGAGCATTTGGAGGTACACACACACACACACACACACACACACACACACACACACACATTCGCTCCTTCGTCTTTCACGCTTGACCCAAATGTGCAGTTGCCACCTGTGAAGGACTGATACCAACATGTTTTATCTGCCAACAGGATTCACTGGTGGGCTTGTTGGGACTCCAGCAGACTTGGTGAATGTCAGGTAAAGCTACCTGACAACATTCCCTTTAAGCAAGAACATTTGTGTGTATTTTGCTAATTAATTATTAGCTGGAAAGATAAATGAGATCTGAAATCCTTTTTCTTCTTCCCCTCCTAGAATGCAAAATGATGTGAAGCTGCCACCAGAGCAGAGAAGAAAGTGAGTGTTGGGGTTGAACGATGCTCTGTATAGATTGGTGTTCACGTAATTTATCACTGTACTTGTGCTTTGCTTGCAGCTATAAACATGCCGTC
The DNA here is from genome assembly GCA_903067075.1 of Micropoecilia bifurca. Lineage (NCBI taxonomy): Eukaryota > Metazoa > Chordata > Actinopteri > Cyprinodontiformes > Poeciliidae > Micropoecilia > Micropoecilia bifurca. Next base: position 24,081 of record CAEGAF010061353.1, read on the forward strand.
GATGGACTCTACAGAGTCTTTAGAGAAGGTAAACGATGAATACGAAATCAAGTGTTTGCTTTGTGTTTGCATCATCTGGCATCGTGATCAAGGTCTGGTCTTTATTTGTTCATCAGAGGGTGTGAGAAGGCTGTTCTCAGGAGCCACCATGGCGTCTGGCAGGGGGGCGCTGGTCACTGTGGGGCAGGTAAGTCGCATTAAAAATCACACGTTACGTTTTCACAAAACGTTCTTCTAAGTGATTAACGATGCTTTCCTGCAGCTAAGCATTGATGCAGCAGAGACAGAAAATTTTAGACTTTAAATCTCAAAAGCTTCTTGTTTTTTGTTTATATTGAGGTTTTTTTTGAAAAAAATAAAAAATAAAAAAAAAATCCTGATCTAAATCCTCCTAGAGGGCACAAAAAATCAATATTATGAAACAATGGCTGCAATGGAGATTTCATCTTTTCATATAATAAGCTGGCAATACATGGACATTTATATTTAAATGAGTCTCAGTTTTTAAGATTAACATTTCCCAAATTGTTTACATGTATATATTTATTTCTGTTTGCAGTTAGCATGTTATGACCAGGCCAAGCAGCTGGTGTTGGGAACAGGTGTGATGGGAGACAATATACTCACACACTTCCTTTCCAGCTTCATAGCGGTAAGAATTGAGTTCTTTCACTGATTTAATGCAGTTTTCAGAGCTTCTTCTTCTTTTTTTATATTTTAAATATTTTTCATACATTTCCTCTGCAGGGAGGCTGCGCTACGTTCTTGTGTCAGCCCCTGGATGTGCTCAAAACCAGGTTGATGAACTCAAAAGGAGAGTACTCAGTAAGTGAATCACTCGTCTTGTATTTTGTCGTCTGCTTGTTCAGGTTTCAGTTTAGACTCACTTTAATAATATTTATTTCTCCCCCCCATGTCTGCAGGGAGTAATGCACTGCTTACGGGAAACAGCCAAACTGGGTCCGCTGGCATTTTACAAGGTAAAAAAAGAAAGGAAAATAATCCTACACAATTTAGTCTCATTGATAGAAAGATAGAAAATCACTCAGACCTGATGATGGTGGCAATATTTGACGTAAATACATTATGAACCTCACTTTAGATGTGTGTTTAATGGCTATAAAGGTCAGAGTTGTGTAACGACGGCTGTTTAATTTTTGTTAACAGTTTTGCTATGCAAGAAGGCTTGAAATTAGTCTTTTATCGTGTCTTCATAAATCAGTCCTTTATCACTGTATTAAAAAGTTGAACTGTGCAATGAGATTGTATTTTTACTCACTGATGCATAAAAAGCTATTTTTTGTGTAGATCTCAACTGTTTTCAGACTCTCCTTGCATTTCAGATGCATCTCAATCAAAGTATCGTTAAATTAAAAGTGACCTATTTCAGTAATTCAGTTCAAAAAGTGACATTAATTTTCTCAGAATACAAAGCATTACGTCAGACCGATAAAGAAGAGTTTTGTTATGCAGAAACATTGGCCATCTCAAAAGTACTTTCATCAGCTCTACAGCAGTGTTTCCTAAATCTTGTCCTCAAGGCTCCTGCATGTTTCAGATGTTTCTCTGCTTTAACACACCAGAACTGCATGACTGCTGCTCAGTACAGGCCTGTTAGTCAGACATCAATTGAAATCAGGTGAGCTGCAGCAGGGAAGCATCTAAAACATGGAGGGTGATGTGCCTTGAGGACAACATTGCTTCACAGTATATCCACTCAGTAGTTGATGGGGATTTGGTTTGCTTGAATCACTGCCGAAATACAACGCGACATGGAGGCATTCAGCCTGTGAAAACAGTTTCTCTGTGTGGTTTAGGTTGAGATAATTAGGTGGCCATTGATACCATGGTCATTACAGCAGGTATAGATAGTTTAGGCAGTGAGAGTAGAAGCCAAATCCCGCTGGGGAATTAAATCAGTATCTCCATAAATCTTGTAATCAGGGGATAATAGGAACATGACATTTGTGGTCCACATCCTGGATTCTTGAAACACTGACCCTAGCTACAGTCCAGACATTACAGATCTTCTTTAAATGAATCTGTTCCAAGGCTGTGATTATATTTATGCAGCCTATTCTTTGACACTTTATTCTTCCACTCAACTTTCTGTTAATTTACTCAACTCCAGCCCTCTGAGAACATTCAGCTTCTTATGCAGAGATGTTCCTTGTGGAGAAAATTTGACTGTGTCCTGGACATTTCCTAATGTCAGCAGAGTTAACGTTAGGAAATCAACTCTCCTGATTATTCACTATAACTAAAATCATCAAAATTAAAAGAACATTGTGTGTAATGAATCTAAATGCAATGTGTGAATTTTTGGACACATCCGCTCCACTTAGTTGTGTGTGTAAGTTATTGCTGGTTTTCATGTTTACTCTGTTCTGTGTGCTGCAGTTCAGTGTTGCTGGTTATTTCCACTATCAGATCAAAGCGTAGGAATTAAAAACCTTTGACTTTGTTGCAGGGTCTTGTCCCAGCCGGGATCCGCCTGGTTCCCCATACGGTTCTCACCTTTGTTTTCCTGGAGCAACTCAAGAAGCACTTCGGCATTCGCATCATCTCCTGATCCGCTCCTTGGCTCCGTCTCTGCCAATCATGTCCTCCTGCCTCATCCTGCTCCTCATTATTCACAGGAAAAGAAGAGAAAGGGGGACCTGAACAATTTGCTATGGTGCTTTTCCCTCTCCTTTTTTTTCTCTACCTCCATCCCACAAGTGGATTTATGCGACTTGTATTGAAAACCAAGAGTTCTGGTCATTCTTGTGCTCTTTTACATCAGAAATGGGGGGAAAAACGGATTCAAAGCTGCTGGATTGAGGTTAATAACATTAATAGAATATGAATCAAGTGTCAGAGATCACTGTTATTGTTTAATCATGATTTAGTTGCGGAAACTGAGTTCAGATTGTATGTGTTTAACATTACATGTTGGTCGCAGGCAAAATTTTAACTTCAGCTGATTCCAAATCACGTGTTGTTTATTAATCTGGCCTAAAACCTAATTTAGTAGTTGTTTGTGATTATTTTAGAAATGACACCAAGTGAGGATTAACTGCGAACTGTAGTTGCAAGGCTTAGTATACAGTTCTCTAGAACAATTTTGATTTTATCGGCAGAGCAAATCATCATCCAGAAGTTGTAAACAAACACAACACAGCACAGCTTTATCAGTACCCATCTGACCAACCTATAATGGATTTACAAAGCCATAAATCCAAGACACCCGTTTTTTTCACTTGGCAATCGGTGAGCAAACAGCGGCGTTGATAAATTGAGTTCAATATAAATTATTTTTTTGTTTTTACTTCCACCTTATTTTTTTTAACAAAATCAAAACACTGACTTATTAAAATGTGATTAATTTATTTCTGTTGCTTCCTTAATTCATTCCACTGTCACATTTCCCATCATGTCTAAAAACGGAGAGGACCAAGTTTGTTTGGATCACTTTTTACACAGAGAGAGTTAAAAGAAAACTGAGGTTTTCTCCATACGTAGTCTTCTTAAAAACAAATATCTTCACCACATTGTTTAAAAAAACTAATATGCACACAGGATAGGTTTTAGAAAAGTTTTCAGCCACATCAACCTGCACAAAGCTGCCTCTGCCATGTTTATTAAACATGCCAGCCCCATAGGGGGCAGTGTAGCACAAAGCTAAAACCTGCATCAGCCAATCAAATTGCTTCAAAACAACCACAACGTCCTATTGAGAATTAAACATGGCGCCAGGAAATCGAAATACGTTTAAACAGAGTACTATGTTATAAAGTTAAGAAAACATAGGTCAATGTCAATTGGGAATAATTGTCAAACAAATTATACTATGTGGGTTTATTGTCGCATTATTTGTCCTCTTAGGTTGGAGTTCATAAATAATTTTTTTTAGTGATATTAAAATGAATTTTTCTGCGGATGAAAGACCAAAAGGCATATTATTTTCACCCCAGATATCTGGCTACATGTGGACTAGGCCTGAAATGCATAAAGACATCTGATGATACATAAAAAGTTTTCTGTCTCCAAGATCCTAACAGCATTCTATTTGTACTCTTAAGGATTTGGTAAAAAGGACAGTATTGTGTAAAATCAAAATTTTTCAGCATTTCATTATTTTGTAATAATATTCACTCGTCAAAAACATGCCTGGAATGCTGCCTTGATTCTTCCATGTATGATTGGTAAAATCCTTGAATCTCCCATGGCAACCATTTCAGGGTGAAGAGCTCTTTCTGTTGCAGAGTGTTGCCTTTTATACACAGCTCCCCTGTGCATCTACAGTTTCCAGTCAAGCTTCTGCCTCGCAGAGCCGTACACCTCCTTGACTCTCTCGATCAGCTCCTTCAGACTAGCCAGCAACAATTAGCAAACACTTGGTGGAACTACGTCGCATCTGCTGAGCTCATTATACAACCTTCTTTTCAGGGCAATGCTCCCATGAACAATGTTAAAGGCTTAATAGAGGAACATTGATGTGATGACTTGCTGAAGGCAGAGTGTCGAAAAGAGCAGGAGCTTCTTAAAGGGACAAAGCCCAATTTCAATGTGTTAGATTGCAAAGTCAAATTAAGTTGTTCTCGATATAGATAGAGCATTTTTATAACAACTAAAGGTAACATGATTACTTGATTGTGCTATAAAATGGTACTATGTGCCTGTAAAATACATAATGCTGCCTCTTTAAACAGCTCTTTTTCAGTCTGCAATATTGGTTTTAAAACGCGCTTTATTTAAAACTTGATATGAAACTGACTGGCCTGCTTTTAACAAAGGGATGACATTTAAGATTCAAAATATTCAAACTGAAAATGTGGATGAATCCAGTTTCAAATGTTTTTCTGTTTCTTTCACTCATAAGATGTAAAGAATATCTTCCCTCTGCAGCCTTTCCTGCTCGAGTCCTGCTGCCTTATAGTATCTGTCCTGTAGGGGGCAGTGTTGTTACATGTGAATTGTCCTGTTTTATGCACCCGAGAGGTTTTCTGTCTTCATCTCAGGATGAAACCTGTGTCATCTACTGTATTTACATTCACTGAAGTGGAACTGTTGGGACAGTTATGGGCTAGTAAGTTTTAATATTGTAGATCTTTCACTAATAAATTTGAGAATTAAAGGACTAATTGAAACTGTGTCTTCAGATTTTTACTGTCTTCTTTTTGGGGATTTTATTTGAGTGTTTCTAAATCAAACCAATTTTTCTTTATCTAAATAAATCTAATAAGTTAATAAGTCAGCTGCTGACCCTTAGGGGTGGTACATGATTCATTTGAAGAGTTTCAGCTTCTCACTGCTACAAGGCCACAGCACAGCTGGCTGCAGTGGTGAATCAGCCTTCACCTTCAGGGTTCTGGTCTCATTGGAGCAAGGGCGCAATTTAATGTCCACACATCTACCGCCTTGATCTCAGGCCTTACTTCCCAGACTCGTGGCCTCTCCGTGGGCATGAGGCAGTTAATTGGTGACATTCATGAGCAATGATTAATGAAATCTGGGGGTTGGGGGGATTCTGCTCTGGTCAAGATGAACATAAGCACCCCATCTGTTATGATTGTAATACATCATATTAGTGACTGTGACCTTTAACCTCTATCATCTTCTGTCACATCTGTGACTGAATGTGGTACTGATGGAGAAACTACTTACCATTACAGAAAAACTGTTCATCCTCCATCATTGGTGGCCATGCTAACTAGCTTTAGCATTCACGGCAGACTGTGCTGTAGTGAAGCAGAGAGCAAGGCAGTTGTGAGCAGCGCATACACAAGCTTGATTTTTTTCACACATCTGTATTATTTTGTCACAAGATAGTGACACACACCCACATATATGTATTGCAGCTTTAATTGTTTCCCACAAATTAAGTCAGAGGTATGTTCATAAAGGTTTGCAGATTTACTTATTTTCAGCACATAAATTTCAACATTTCAGTTGTAAATAAAATAAAGTTAAAGATTTTTTTTCCTAAATTGATACTTTTTATATTTTATTATTTAAACGCATGTATGAGATACATTTTGGATAGATTAAAAAAATAATTTCTGATCTAAATCTGCCAGTTGTGAGAGAAATTCAAGGCTGAACTTTTATTTCCTGACTTATCTATATCAATACTTATCTGCATCAGTTGAAAAACATGTTCTCTTGTATTTCCAGTTTTGAAGATTACTTAAGAAAAATTCTTAGATACAGATCCACTTATAAATCAGATATTTCTTTAAAAGTGGTTTTCATTTGTTTTAGGTAAAAAAAAAAACAGTTTATTTTTCTTTAAGAATAAAACAGTATATGAAGAGCATAGTGAAACAATGAATTAGTTACAATTAAAGACTCAGCTACCTCAGTAAAGATTACCTCATTTTTCCCCCTTCGGTTTCATCCGTCTTTACCAGTGGCAGCAATAATGGTGGATGTATCATTTTGTTCTCCTTTATATGCTTCCTTTCCTTTTATTTTTCTGCCAACTGACATGCAGTTTAACATTTCAATATTTTTTTCTCATTTCTATTGATTCTCTTCTAAGCTTTGGATCTAGTATAACAATAAACTCCAAACTCGATCACATGAACTCAGGCAGGCATGCCATGTTTCGTCCAACAGAGATGCCATTTACGGATAAATGCATTTCATTCAAAGCCTGAAGGAAAATCCCAGAAATATAATAATTCATCATGTCACAAATACATTTGCCTATTGAGAGAAGAGGATTAAAAGTGCAAATTATTGTAGCTGATCTATGTGTCGTATCACTTTAACATAAAATCAAACATTTTATCATTGCTACGACTTTTGCTGACGTCTGTTCTTATGAATCTCCTTAGCATGTCATCCATCACCTTGGGAAGAGGAGGAACCTCAGGGAGAAAACTGGAGCAGTGGGTGGATTTCAGAATAAACGCTGTTGCCCGTAGGAAAACATCAAAACACTGGATAGAGCCTCAACTCAGGGTGTGAGTCAAATATGAAACTGAAACCTGGTGAGAACATTCACACAGATAATGTTGTAAAGGAAGCTATTTTTGTGCGTTCGTGATTTTCTGCAGATGTGTGGCTCCCCATCGATACAGGACATAACGTTCTACGAAATCTTACTTTGTTGCTTTGGTATGGAAAATACTAGGAACCAAAATGAAAATGAAATTTTATGTCAACCTGCTGAGTAATATCCCTGAAGGTAGGAATGTTTATTAATCATCCCTGCTGCGTTCTGTACATTTGTTTCTTTCATGACAAGTCCCACAGGTTTATGAATTTTACACCACACCCTGGTCCACAAATCATTTTCACATGTCTTTTCAGGCACACAATTTGTGTCTGTGGGCAAAGAATCTGTGCTGTAAATCATTTCAAAATAGGTTTCTCTGTGACTTTGGCATTTGTAGAGTAATATGTAGTCTGCCTTTCACTGACCTGCACATCTGTGAAACACTGGCACCATTTGTTCCTCTTACTGGTGGGGAAGCTCTGCTAATGGTTGCTATTGATCTTTTGCTTAAAAAAAAAGAAAAAGATTATAACCCCACGACTTTTGAAGTAGTGGGGGAAAAAAGATATTGCTGTTCTATGTTCCCGAAAGCAACTAGCTGTGCTGCAGGAAACAAACAAGTAGAGATATGTTGGACTCTGTTTCTGTGCAATATATTTTGCTCCTGATTTATGTTTTTCCAGGAAATATTCAGTGGACGGGCTGCTGTGCTCACATCGGTCTGCTGTTTGACATGTCAATGTGCCATCACACACTCCAACACAGCTAAAATAAAACACAGTTTCTGCTAATATTAAGTATGCTGGAAAAGAAAACTTTTATTTTAGATGTGAAAATACATAGTCAGGAGTAACTCTCTACAGAGGTGCATGAAAGCAGGAGCAATTGCAGAAAGAGCAAAACATGAAAAAAAAATCAAATAGCAAAAGTCGGAAAGACTGGGGAGATGAAGGATAATTCATCTCTGAAAATGTGTTGTGGCAAAACCCAGCTTTCTAAAATATTCATAATAAAAACGATCACTTGGGTTTGTGTGCATGAGCTAAGAAGCCAACCAGCAGGCGCTCAGTGGCGACACTGTAAACCTTTTAACAGTTACAACTTTCATTTTCACTTACAAAGGATGATGGGAGCAAAAAGAAAACAAAGTGATCAGATCTTTACTTATTTAAGTTGGGAATTATCCGATTGCATATTGGAAAATTCACAGAGTAATGAGAGTAGCCGTAAAATTCATTGACAAGTAGGTCATTGTGAAGGCAACATCCTTTGTTTTCGTCAATTTATCGATGCAGAAGGTAAACACATATTTAATGAAACTGTTACTATGTCCTGACAGTTTGATATTAGACAGAAAATAAACAGAAAAACAATTAAAAATAATAATATAAAGAAACATTCTCTCATTTTATTATCCCAGGACATAGTAAGAATTTTAACAAATGCACAAAAACATATTTTTAATAACAGTTGCCTACTTCAACTTTACTATATTAGGAATCTTGTCAGAAATATTTTGTTGCATCATTTTACTTTAATTTCACAATTGCACACTACTTTGTGATGGTCTGTTAAAACACTGAGGTTAGTTGTTGGATAGCAAAACATAACTTCAGGCGGTTTGAATATGTTCGTAAAACATATTCGAGGCTCTGCAGACAGATAAACCAGCTAATTCTTTGCTTTTTGCAGTAAATTGGTAGACAGATGTCTCCAACCTAGCAGCCTATCAAATTACCTCCTTTCAATGTCTGAATCTGTTTTTTGAAGATAATCTTTATCTCATAATGGGTTACTTGCTCTGCTGGAATATTGACAAACCAAAACAACGAACGGAGGTCACAGCGCATACAATGGCTGCTGGAGAATGTCAGAACATTCATTGTGACAATGTCACTGCAAAATGTAACGTTGCAGTGACATTGTGCAAAGAATCCCCATTAGTCATTTTCCAATTAGAAAAATGTCTTAAACACAATAAAACCAACATAATGTTCTACAGTGTCATTAAAGGAAATAAAGGAAATGGCCTTGCAGTCATATTCTAGAAACGTGTTGACAAAACTCAACCTTGGAATAATGAATGTCTCAGAAGCAGGACGTCTTTATTCCTGCTCGACGACAACCTGGAGAGTAAAACAGCGAATTTTAAATAGGGACAAAGAGTATCTTTGTGGTTTGTTAAAGAAAATATTATAATAATTTTAATCACTTTGGCTTCATGACTCACACAGTATTTTCATGAAAAAAAGTACTTTTTTTTATTTGCCCAACCCATGCACCCATTTTTTCTATCAGTCTCATGAGAGAGGGATTGTTGCTACCACTGGTTTTAGTTCATGAAATTTTCCTCATGCCCTGGTTGGGCTTAGATTTTATTTCTTTTATATTACAAACTTCTTACACCTCATCCTCGACAGCTCTATTTTTAATCTAATGTTGAAATCTTCCATGTATTTTTTTTTTATTTTATCTTCCCTGCTAAAAAACAATACAAAGATTTAAGCAAGTGAAGTGTAGTTGATTGATTGACGCCTCCACCTCCATCTGGAAAGCGAGTCTCCATTGTCTCACCATGTGAGTTCTTTAGAAATTGATCTTTGAATCAGTTTCCCAGGAAACATGTTTTTAAAAAAAACGAGAATATTAAGTGTGCATAGGACAAAACATTTGAGTTTTCTTGGAATCTGACTGAGAAAATCAGGATTCGAAGCCATTGCTTACAGTAAGAACCTGCTTCTGATTAGAATGTGATGACATTGAAAATATGTCACAATTAGAAAATAAAGGTGTTTTATTTTTGAAAAAAAAGCAAAATAATACATCTCCAATGTAAACATTTCACATATTATTGGCTTAAATTAACATAAAAAAATATGATTTTGTTAAATTCTTTTAATGGAAGTAAATATGTGTGGGAATAACCGAATTGATTTTTAAAAAAAGCTACCATTGGGGTTTATACAAATGCAGCTGGTCCCACTCATTGGCCTTTTCTTTTCTTGACATTCTCTATTATACACACCCACCCACACACACACACACACACACACACACACACACACACACACACACACACACACACACACACACACACACACACACACAAGCGCACACAATCTCATCATCTTGCCTAAGGACACCTCGACATGTGGACTGAAAACACCATGGTTCTGCTTTGTAGTTCCACAGAAACCCACATTCCTACACGCAGCAGCAGGAGAACAAAATATTGGAAATTACTTTTCATTTCTGTTAACCCAGAACTGATGGCTTATACCGTTCACAAATTCAGTTTATCCAGGTTTTATAGTGCTAAACCCTGGAGTCAATTTAAAATATATTCTTTTTTTTTGTTGCAGTTTTGATGCCATGGAAACAGGCAAGTCACTAAACAATGGTCATTAGTCGTCCCTTTGGGTTCTGGCAGCAACATGCCTTCTGGCAGATTCAGCTACTAGCTGACAGCTTAACGCAGGAGCGTTTCCACCTGGCAGTAAAACCTGAGACACGTCCTGTTGTCAAATAATGTTTTCTCTGCCCAAACAAAAGCAAACAGGAGCATGTGAATAACAACGGCGCTCTTTCAAACTTTTATGAAATAGATTGAATATTTGACTTTATTTAGCTTCAGTTTTAAACTCTCAAACCCGCCGTGTGTTTTTTGACTGATACTGCTTGCATAAACAGCGTTTTCAAAGTGATGCGTGAAGGCCAAGAAACACAACAGAGAAACAAATGTCGCCCCAGATCCTTGAGTTAATCTGGTAGAAATATTCCCAACAAACCAGGATGTGTTCTTCATTTGCAATATTTCAAACTATTAAAAGATTGATTTGATAAATTAATGCTGTCCATGGATCAATATACCAGAGGATGCTGATGTTATGGGGGAGCGCCTGCAGGTTTTCATGGGAGTCACTGATTGTCCAAGGCTGACACATACTAGAAATCTAAATCATAGCTTAATTTCAGGATTCTTATTAAGTTTTCACCTTGAATTTTACTTTTTATTTTTTGGGGGTGGGGTGGGGGGAGGTTTGGAGGCAGCGATCCCTCCAAGGCCATCTCTGCCTTGCTCTTCTATGAAAGAAGAGCAATCTTTCAAAGCTGTTCAGAAGTGAAGAGCTATGAAAAATATAAAAGAAATAATGAACAAATAGTTACAACCTACCAAAGTTTGCTACACGGACAGTCTCTCTTCTACATATTGAAATATAAAGCACTATTTTAAGCAATCACTTTGGATTACCACAACGATTTCCATTTTCTGAATTCCAGAAACAGGAATGTTTTTGACATTTTCATTACTTACGTCAAAGTCAGAAGTTTACATACTCTAACTTTGCCATACTTTTAAACAATCAGTGTTAGGGATGATCACACACTCGTATAAATTATACCTTTTTCTATCCCTTTTTCTTGTGTTTTGAGCCTTTTGTTTTGTTTGATATTTATAAGCACTTTGTTTGTGTTGATTTATTTTTAATCATGGTTTCAGTGTTCCTATTGTCAATGTGCCTACTTGTAGGTTGTAACTATTTGTTCATTATTCCTTTTATTCCTTTAATTGCTTTGTCACTGGCCAATTAACTTTGATTCTGTTGATTGGACTCACCTATTTCTGTCTCCACCTATCATCTTTCAGTTTTAATTACTGCTTTTCACATCCTCCCTACCTTTACCTTTCTTGTTTGTTGCATGGATAAGTAAGTTCTCTGTTTTTCCACTGGGTTTCACTTTGAGAAGGATTTGAAATGATTTACGACTAATATGTTTGGGGTGGGGGAAGGAGTTTGCTAGAATCCTTTGTATTTTGCACACTCCTACCTGTGTTAAAACTTCTGTAACTTAATCTTTTCTAAATACCAAGAGTCTCAATATAAATATTCGTTTTATAGCTGCAGACAAAACTAAGCCATATGCACTCTGGAACAACAAACAAACAAAATGTTACACATGAGATTGTTGAGAGTACAACAGTGTACAGGTAGGACCAGAAAAAATACTCAGCAGAAGTTGAGACTGGATGATCTTTATACTTTATTTCTCTCTGCATGACGGTGCATCTGAATACAAGTTGGGGACTTTCTGCGGGAAAACATTCTCCCCTGCAGCTGAATGTGGCGCAAACATGGGGTCAGATGCAGAACGCCGGCATTTGTGGTTGGTGTTCAACGAGTGGGGTGTGTAGATACTAAAACAGTAATCAACAGAGTTTCTCCTAACTGGGGATTCTGAGGAAATGCATCATTATTTTGTGCTCTCTGACCACTGCTTACCCAGAGTCCTAATGCTCTGTGCTTTGTCCCATCGAAACCACTGACAAGTGCTTTGAGACAAGAATGATCTGTTGGCATCAGAACATGTGCCTGCATAGTAGTGAGTATGATGGAAGTTTGGGAGAGTGGGTGGGGATGGTTTGAAGTGATGAAGACAAAAAAAACCCCTGCAAATCTATTTCATTGTGGGTGGACTTAATAGTTTATTTGTGGGCATTTAGTTGCTTGAAAGGCTGTTTGGAAAACGTTGCTGTCAAATGGTTACGAACTTGGGCGGATGGTGAAATGATCTGTGTCTGTACGGATGTAACATCCTGATGGTGCTTCTGACTCTTTCCTTCACTGCACATTACTGTTTTCTCCACTACACCTGCCAACGGTGCAGGGCTGTTTATCTAACGATGGAGTATAACAAGAGATGAGCTGGTAGAACTTTGGACTCGGATGTTACTTGAAAAAGTTGTTTTGCGGAACAAGATGTTAGAAGTTGTGTGGATGGATGGTTTGAATGAGCATTGATGGATCTGGCTGCACAGTGGCGCAGTTGGTAGAGCTGGTGCCTTGCAACAAGAAGGTTCTGGGTTCGAGCCCTTGCCTTTCTGCATGGAGTTTGCATGTTCTTCCTGTGCATGCGTGGGTTTTCTCCAGGTTCTCCGGTTTCCTCCCACAGTCCAAAAACATGACTGTCAGGTTGATTGGTCTGTCTAAATTGGCCCTAGGTGTGAGTGTGTGCGTGCATGGTTGTTTGTCCTGTGTGTCTCTGTGTTGCCCT
>CAEGAF010061356.1:0-54658 GCA_903067075.1 Micropoecilia bifurca
TGTGTGTGTGTGTGTGTGTGTGTGTGTGTGTGTGTGTGTGTGTGTGTGTGTGTGTGTGTGTGTGTGTGTGTGTGTGTAGAGGAGGAGGGGGGGGTCCCACAGTGACTCCGGGTTACACTAAAAGTAAGCAGCTCCTAAAACTGCGCTCAATGCTAATAAAACTGATCCGACTTACCGCTGCAAAGAAGAAATCCATCTCCAACAGAGCCAGACCTTCTCTTCCCTTTGTAATCTGACCTTAGGGCACCGCAGCTGAGGAGGAGAAAAACCCCAAATCCAGAATAATTCCCATCCGCTTTCTTGAGGCGAGTAAAACTTATTCTTTTGTTATTGATGCTGCTTGCTCAAAGGACTCTCTGTTGGCTATTAAATGCAGCCCATTTTCCCCCAGCCCCGCTGTTTCCCAAGCCCGGTTCGCCAGTGTCCCGACTTGCCGCTGAGAGTCTGTTTTCCTGCTGTCTAGTCGTTTCAATGAGGCAGCCGGCACATTATGCAGGGGGGGCGGAGCCTCCAGGAGGAGGCGCCGCCCCTTCAGCATCCGCCCTCTTTGTTTCTGCTCGACGTGGAGTTCTGATGCTGTAGAAGATGAAGGCGTTCAATGCACATAGGACCGCATTTATTCATAGGAAATGTTAAAATCAGATTACAGTATGGAAAACTATCAATCTCGATTGTTCTCATGATTTAAGATTTATAAAGAAGGAAGGGGGGCGGGGGGAGGAAATCACAATCAAAGGTTGCTGCTTTCTATTTATTTCAGTAATTCAATTCGCTCAATGCAGCACCTTTACACAGAGATAATTAGAAATGTGGGTTTAATGGGAAAACTGTCTTTTGAAACTGATTTCAGCTTGTTATTTTCGAAACGCACTTTTGATCTGACAAATGAGCCTCGAATGCACATTCTAATTTACTGAATATGAATGTACTTGAACATTTGATTAGGCTTGTTTTCCTCATTTTTTGCAAGTGTTTTCTTGCATGTGTTGTTGTTGTTGTTGTTGTTGTTGTTGTTGTTGTTGTTGTTGTTGTTGTTGTTGTTGTTGTTGTTGTTGTTGTTGATGATGATGATTTCAGTTCAACCACAAAATGCATACTTTAGTTAGTCATGCTTATTCAGCAGCCAGTCGTCTGATGTTTCCATGTTATCTTTAATATACAAAAGGAATTAACATGTGTCAACTTTGACACCCCACACATGAATCAAATCAGGACGCCTCCTCACATCGCATTATTATTGCACTGGTTAAGAGCACTACACTAATTAATTAAAGGTTCACACTAATTAGATAAAGGCTTAAGGAATGTTGACCCTTTACAAACAAACTGCTCATTTTCTCAGTGATAATAAAATACAGTAGTTTTGTCTCTTACTTAGATGTCTCACTGTTATCAATATCTTTTTAGGCATAGGAATGGAAAAGCTTCTTGTGGTACATTTCTAAATGCTGCTTTTAAGGTTACAGTAAATCAGCTTTTGAGTGAACAGTCCTGCCACTGTTTTGTGTTCCTGTAAGGATTAATGCTGGATCAATTCTTGCAGTGCCAAAATTAGTCTCTGCTCAGAGGGCTGCTGACTGGTAAGTGATGACAAATAACCTGATTCTCTGCAGAATAGAAACTTCTGCGTGATTCTTTGCCTTGTACTTCTACCGCTCTAATAGGGACAATAAATATTGGAAAATGAATACCTTCTAAACCTTTGTCCAAATGTCACAACAAATATAATTTCTGGTGGTGAATACATTGTGATACCTTCACATTTAATCTATTTAAGATGGCTAAAATCACACAACCATGACAAAAAGTGCACACAACTGAAACATCATGACTTGCATCATCATTTTCAAAGAGGTCTATCCTGTTTGCATCTTGTTTATTTTTAGTGCATTTGTTACAGTTGAAGAGATACTGAACACCTTAGCTGTTTAATAAGTAAAACAAAGTTATTTTTAATGCCAACTTTGCATTAAATTATCATAATATACAAAATTGTGCAAAGTTGGCACTTTTAATGCAACTTTTAGAGCAACTTTGCATTAAAAGTGTCATTATTTACCGAATGACACTTCATGACAACAGTCATAAACATTCATAAAGACTTTTTTATATTCATGTCAGATTCTAAGTCATGTTTATCACAGTGTCATGTCAGTGTTATGCACACCCCTTAAAAATAAAGTGTTACCTCATCATTCTATGTATTCAAACTTTAATGTAATGTAAATTGCTGTTGATGTGCTTGTCTTTTAAGTGTTGCAGATTCTATGTCAATGTTGCATTTTTATTATGTCCTTTAATTTAAAAATGCTAAAAAAAACAAGGAAAATAAAGGAGGAACATTTTTATTTGATTTTGGATCTATTTATCCTCTTTGCAGTAATGTAAATTGCTTCATTTTTAAATAGTTGTTCTACGTAGGACAATATAAAAGTTTTATGTCATCATACATAGACAATATGTTTTGTCATTCTATGTATTCAAACTTTAATGTAATGTAAATTGCTATTGATGTGTTTGTCTTTCTTTTAAGTGTTGCAGGTTCTATGTCAATGTGTTTTTATTATGCTCTCCTTTTATGTAGAGAGAGATACAAAACAAACAAAAAAACAACAAAAAAGGAAAAATAATTCATTGCTTTTTATTTGATCTCTATGAAATGGGTCTGGTGACATGGGAGAAAAAAAATTTGTGGCCGCAACTTAATATTGGGAAAGAGAATAATGAGAATGGTAATTACTTATTTATTTCGTGGGAAAGACTTAATTTAATAATAAGTTTGTTTTCTTTTTTCCTGACTCCACAGATTTCAGATGTATTCAACTAGAGCTGGCTAAATTCAATGAAAACATTTTGCACATATTTGGGGTTTTTAGATAACATTAGTGTCTGACCTTTTACATTGATTTCCAAACATTCAAGAGAGACAAATATGCTGAAGAAAATCATTTTACAGTTTAGTGAATCATGAAATATAAGGATGTTCTAAGCCCCTCTTATGTTTATTGTTCTCACTTAAGAAATTATAATTAGGAGATGCCAATTTGATTAGTACAGATGCTTCATTATTATAAGGTCTCAGCGGTTTGTTGGGAAAGACTAATGAATTCAGCTTTCCGAACAAATTGGTAAATTGCAGTCAGTTTATGATTAAACATGAAAAAAGATTTGATTTTCACATGAAGCCAGATCGGTTTGAACAGCCTTTTCTCAGTCAGTAAAAGAAATCATAAATTGTAAACTTTTTCATATATTTTGTCAATTTATATTTGTCTCATATGTGCATTTGTTTGATAATCTGAAACAAAAGAAATCTGTCAGGGACAAAGTATGTTTTCAGATGACTGTATACCATAATACAATATTCATTAAAGGCAGCTTCCAAGGTCATTCGGTCAACAGCCTGCAATCCCCCCAACCCACATAATAGTGAGCCTGAGGCAAAGTCATTCAAGTCGGCCCCCTTTGATAGCTCATGATCCATAATTGTTAAGTCTGACCTTTTGACACGAGACTCACTGAGAGTCAGTGGTTTAGTATCCCTAAATCCTCAGTCACAGCCAAACCATAATATTGGTGTGCTGGAGATTGTTTGGTTACATAAAGCCTCCCTCCTCCTCCACTCATCCATATTTGCTGCCTAAACAGTAGATGCTATTGATCTGAACTGAGTTATGTCATCACAGCAGCTGCCACTTGTTATAATTTATGGCTCAGGTCAAGGGAAACACTCTCAAATTTGAGTATTTTCATTTTACGTACAGAAAAAAAACAACAAATATTGATAAGTTCTGAAGGAAATATTACATAAGAGCATCACTGATGCGTGGACTGCAGACTCTGAAGGTCCTCAACAAAGAGTGAGCTTAAGTAATATTGTGAACAAATAAAAATATTTGTGGATTTTGCATGCATAGTATTACGAGGATGATATATGATGTTGAAGTGACTGGTGAGTGAATAATTTGCACAGAAGTAAAAGTACATATGTAAGGATTTTTGCTGACTAATTTCACTAATGAAAGTGATGTCCCATTTGCTTGTTCATTTCTCACGGGATGGGCCCCCCTGGAGTCAGGGGAGCAGTGGATTAAACTCTTGGACCCAGTCATGGAGCAAAACAAACAAGGGAAAGGTGGCAAGAAGGTTAAAACTGATTGAATCTCATATAATTCGACATAGATGGACGAGGGGGAAAAAAAGCACAGACACCCTGAAATATAAACACAATCCCTAACAGAAGTGATTCAATATTTATTGGATCACTCTAGCAGGCAAGTAACACATTAAGGTGTGAATACGGTCGATGATAAATCTGTCTGCAGTGTTTATTAAATTACACGGAACATGACAGAGCCAGCTGGTCTCCAGTAGAAAGCATGACTCAAACCTATATCAAGAATCTTTCTTGGTGTTATGAGATAGCAAATCGTTAATGAAGGCACATAAATATTGTGTGAGTGAAAACTATCAGATTATATTACTATACATAATAAAAGGCTTTTGCTTCCTTCTTTTTTGCTGCCTTTAAGATGCACATATCAGCTATAAGACCTTTGATCACCAGAATCTTGTAGGTTGTTTAATGTGCACCGCCGGCTGATGTCTTGTTGCAACATTTCCTAAATGCTGCCCTCTACCTTTAGACATTTAGATGATTTGACACATTTTAAAACAAATTGATCAAGTCTTGGGATTCATAGCTGCAAAAAATCTAAGACAACTTATTTTTCCTCCTTAAGGTGGTTTTTTTTTTCGGTTTTACTCATAAGTTCTCATGAATAACTTATGAGAACCTATGAGTTAATTTTCTAGTACGCCTGTTGAGTAGGTTTTATCTCAAAAAGCCATTCAGTCAGTCCAATGACTAATGACATAAAGCATTCAGGCATCTACTTGAGCCAAAGATGAAGACAACAAGTTATTTAATTGAATTTGAACATGAATTGATGATGGCGGCAGATGAGCTGCTAAAATTGCTGATCTGCTGGGATTTTCACACTCCATCCTCTCTTGGGTTTCTCGAAAGTGGTCTGAGAAAGAGAGAGAGAGAAAAATCTGCTGAGCAGCAGTTGTGTGAACAGCAATGGCTTTTTGATGTCAGAGGTCAAAGGAGACAGTAGTTCAATTAACCTCTGGTTAGTAATGGTATGAAGAATGGCCTGAACACCGCTGCCTTTCTGAATAATGTTGCTGGCCATATCCATCCCTTTATGACTACAGTGCCCTCCAATGGCCTCCAGATAGATCTCTGTGTGGTCAAATAGCAGATTTGATTCATAGAGGAGCAGCTGACAAAATGTCAATAGGTACCAAACTCTCAGATAAATATTTTCACCACCTTCTTGATTACACACCATGAAGAATGAAGGTAACTCTGAACCCAAAGCGGGTTCCAAACAGGAACAGCCAAGTCATATCTAACAACTGAGAAGAAAGGTGCAAAATGTTCATTGTGTTTCTGCACAAAGCCAGAGTATCTTATTTCTGACCTGGACATTTGCTGTTTATTGTTATTTATTCAACTTTTTTCATGTTTAATCATCAACTGACCATTTAGGGCTCCACGGTTTAGAGCTTTTACACATATGCTCCTTAAAATTGTCAGCTAATTATTAGCCGATGTAATCAGAAAATATGTCAAAATTCCAGTGAACGTGATACATTTTTCAGTACCTGTTATTTACCTGATTTGGTTCACCAGGATTAAAAATATACATATTTCTCACTGTTTGGGCAATAAAAGAGGAAATTTTAAAATAGATATATGATTCATTTAGGGAGTCGAAGGGATTTTTATGTGCTATAATTAATCTCCAACCATATGCCATATTATAGAGGAATTATTCTGCCAAAGACTTCTCCATAATATCCTCCATACAACCACAGTTCTCCTCAGACAAGCATGCGCCCTGAGGGAATGCCATACCTTCCTTAAGACTGAGGAATGAGAGCCAACTCACGCTCTTCCCATGCTCCCCTACAAGCTCAGCTTCCTGTTTATTTGTAAAGTCTTGTGTTTTTAAAACTCCCACACAGATTGCTTTCTATTCCTAATCTGTTCGTATTTATGGCCTAATTACTCCAAGAAACTCAGAAAATAATGGCTGATCTGTAAACGTCATATAAACCGCACACATAGCAGGAGGTTTTGCTATTGGTCTGGTATTTTTCTTTTGTTTATTGTTCAGTTTCTCAGAGCTGATTCCTCTCAGATTCCAGAGTATTAGCCCGGCAGTGACTCAGGGGCCTTTCGGGGCCTGAGAACACAGAGAAGGTACATTCCTGGCTGTATCCTGAGCTCAGCACTAGACTTTTAAGGAATTCCCCAGCTCTATTGCTCAGCATGTAACTCAACTTCCTGACAATCACTTATCAATTAATTTTACCTTTTATGTTTATATGCTTAAAAATAATCATCTGGTGTTCTGTTAAATTAGTTTTGGTAGGAACGGGTCTCATCCTGGGTAAGCAGTAAATACCGAGATAAACATATAATTTGTCATGATCAAAATAAATTAAAAATACAAAGTAATCTTTTATTTCAATCTGGTCATCTCAATAAGAAAAAAAACTGTGAAGATCCAAACTTTAATTTGAGTATACGTATTTGGTTTGGAAATATGAGATCCAATGGAAATAGATAATTATTCTTAATAATGATGGTTATTGGCACCTTAAAAAAGCTTTGAAATTTCAAGACTTTTAAATAGAAATCAGGTGATTTCTGTCAGAAAACTGAGAATGGTTTTTGATTGTCATTTCAGCAGTGCATGCACAGTTTAATGTTGAGCAGGTAAAATACATAATTCACAATATTAATTTTTGTAACTCTACTTTTTAAAAATGTTTTTTATTGCTGCAAGTACTCTGATTGATCATTTTGATAAGATATCAAAATGATCAATCATCAATTATCTCAATCATAGCCACAAATTTGGCTGTGATTGAGGTAAAGACTACTTAATGCTGCAGCATATAACTTTTACAAAAATATGCTTTTTACATCTGTTAATACTGTCACAGATAATCTGTGAAAAGAGCAAGATCCTACACCTCATCTCAGTGCCTCTCAGTCAAAAACAACCAATCAGAACCAGGAGGAGTATCTTAACGCTGTCAGTCATGCTTGTGTACATCCTACTCAATGATGGAGATAAAACATACTGTTCTAGGAAATCCACTGTCACTGGTGGTCATGCTAATTAGATTGAGCATTTATGGCACATCCTGTTGTGGTGAAACAGCTGAAGTGTGGCAAGGAACAAGGCGTATAGTGTGAGCAACACATACACAAGCATGGTTGACAATGCAAAGACCATCCTCCATTGTCTGATTGGTTGTTTTTAACAGAACAAGGTTTTGTTCAGATGAGCTAAATCTTTTTTTCACTGATTATTTGACTGTCATGACATAATAATAGCTTTTAACAAATATGTAAAAGCATATTTTTTTAATAATAAAAATGTACACCCTGCAGCTTTAAAGCAAGGAGTAGTTCCACAAAGGAGTTCTCTAAAAAGAACAGAGAACCTTGGTGCTGCTTTAAAGACTCTGTGGTTTTGGTTTAATTACATTTTCCCTATTTGAGACCAAATAGGAGAAATATATATATATATATATATATATATATATAGCTTTTTTTTTTACCTATTTTTCAAGGTAAAAAAAGCAATGAAATAAATATATTGTCAGTAATTTAGCTGATTATAAATGAAACTTGAACCAATATTTCAATCTAAGAAAATTTACACTACTACAATATTCCTTTTTTATATGAGGAGAGCTCACTGGTTGTTATTATGACATGTAAAGTGGTATTTCCATACAAAAGTGGTGGTCTCTTCTAACAGCTGCCCCCAATGAGCTGGACTGTACATATGGGAGGTGGGGGCTGAACGTTTGTGAATACACCTGCTTTCAGCAGAGACAACAAAGAGGGCCTCACTTTGGGGGTGGTGGCACAGAGGGGAGGGTCCAATCTAATTATAGACTCTGGGGAAATGACTTCATGGAGGTGACGCCCAGCCCTCGGGTCAGTGTTTTTATGCTTCTCCTAGCAGTAATAGTAAAAAACTGGACTGCAATGTTTACATTGGGAAAATATATATTTTTGTTTTTAATCAACTCTATTAGCCATTCCACTTCCACTTCTTCCAAAGTGGTTCAGAAAGTGATAAACACTCTCAGTGCATTAGAATCTTCAGTGTTTTTGTGGTTTGAGCATCCATCAGGGCTTCTTCAAATGCAGACATAAGCTCTCAGCAAGCACCATCTCGCTAATAACCAGATTACAGAGCGTCATGCTTTGGTCCTCTCATTCACAGGACAATAAGCTGCTTCTAACAGAGGGCTAATGAGCCACAAAGCCAGAACATTTGTCCTATCTGCACTCTAGATCTCGTCGTTAGCCATTAGAGGGCACACCAATTGAATTCTTTCAGTACTGAGAGTAATGAATGAAGAGACAGGAAATGAGTTGAGTCTAAAAATGTTACTGAGAAAAATGGTGATGATGAGGATGATGATGAAACTGCCACAGAAAGAGTAAAAGCCTCTATTATTATCTGTATAAATACAATGAATTTGTGTAATGCAGCCATTACTGCCTTGTTATTACAGGTCACACTGAGATAAACAAGTGTTCTTGTTGCACACATTAGCACAGTTGCCAATTTACTGCCACTCTTTGTAACCACAATGGTGAGATCATGAGTCCGAAAAGCAAGTTGCATTTATGTTATTCAGATCAAATACCATATTTGAATAAAAAAATATGGATGAAAAGAGAAAAGTGCAAACACAACTGATGGTGGTTAAAATAAGGCACTTTGGAGTGTCCAGATTGCCATCTTAAGGTGTTAAGGCGCCATCTAGTGTAGTCCAAAGAGCGTAAAGATGGTTGGTGATACTTCATTAAATATCACCACAGCATTGTATGCTTTCTTATGCACATTTACATATATTCATGAACACAAAAGCTAAAAAAAAATATTTTGCTAAGTGACAGTCATTCAAAAACCCTTAAAAGGACTTTCAGGAAGAAACAAAAACTGCCCCTGAAGCTAAAATAACGCAAGCTGTTCCTGAACTGGCTGCTTTGTCATTTTGCCATGCTGAGCATAAAGGCAATTGTCCACAACCTACATGCTGCATAACATGACAGCAGGGTGGGAAAGCAGTCATACACCGACTGAGGGTCCATCCACACATTTAACTTATTTAGCTTTAAACGTATGTTTAAGATAGAACAACACATTCCCTTATATTTTTTAGGGTTTTAGTTGAAGGAGAAGGAAAAGACAGTTAATATCTTTTACTAATAAAAGTCTCAAATATATGGTGACTGTTTTTAAAGTCAGTATCTTTCACTCTGATACTCCTAAATAAAATATAGAAAATATAACCAATTCTACATAAGTCACATAATTAAAGGAAGATTCCACCTATGTTTGATTTAATTTAATAAATGCAGCTGTTCTGTGAAGGCCCCTAAGGTTTGTAAGCAAACAACATTAGACCAATAAATGCACCGGACAGGTCATGGATAACAGAATTAATAATAATTTATTATAATAGGGTTATTCTAATAGGATTAAAAACAACAACATTAGGGAGTTTTTAACATTTCATGGTTAAATCAATCTTCTAAAGATGGATAGAGCATCATCAGACCTACCAAAATATGGTTATCAAAGGGGCAGAGGTGGGTGGTAGTTAACTACATTTACTCTGTTACATTTTCTTGAGTTATTAACTTTTTATAATAAAAAAAAGGGTGGGAGTAGATTTATTGTATCATCCTATTTATTTTTGAATAGACTGGGAAATGTTACTTATTCTTAGTTTATCATTTAAAATACCAAAATTCCCACATTTGTTTTTGTCGGTCTGACGACCTAATTTTGAATGAATTACAGCACGACAGAGACGCAGCCAGTTGGCCAATGACACGTGCAAAGCTAATAAAGACAGAAAACCTAAAATACAGTGAAAAATTAATTACCCCACAAAATATTGACTGAATATAAAAGTGTATAAAAACAAATCTCGTGCATTTCTTTCCACCCACGTCACAATAACGTGCTTTAATTGCGGCTACATAACGGGCTCTAGGACCTTGCTGAGAGAGAAGACAAACATCACATGACTGGTTCAGAAGCGGCTGGTTGGGATGGATATCGACTAAAATGTTGCTTCCTCATTAAGCAGAACATCGATTCTGTGAAAAGAGACGCGATAACTGGAGTGATGTCTGTGTTTTAGATAAAGCTGATCCAAGGAGGCAGCGGACATGGCTGCTGCTTCTTTCCTCTTTGCAGCGTGCATGGCGCTTTCAACTCTTTCTGGAAGTTTGGTAAGAAGGAAACTAACATGCCTTCTTACGTTCCTCTGGGTGTTTTTTTTCTATTAGAGTTCAGATAAACTTCATGTTGTGCTCTTTGACTGCAGTCGTGTTTTTACCTACTAGCAGAGATTTAACAACGTCTTTATGCTTCCTTGTATAAATTATGAAAATGACAACCAGGTGTGTCAGTATGCAGGACTTCCCATCACTTTTGCGTGCCGTGGTTGTTCTCGCAGGTCACTGGATCGAGATCCTTTTCTATAGACTACAAGAACCACTGCTTCCTGAAAGATGGGAAGCCTTTTCAGTACATCTCGGGTAGCATCCACTACTCCAGAATCCCACAGTATTACTGGAAGGACCGCCTGGTGAAGATGTACATGACTGGACTCAATGCCGTCCAAGTGTGAGCAGAACACGTCCAACTTAATGCTATAAACACAGATGTTGCATATTCTTTGATCTTTTCCATATCTTATCCAGTTCCAGCCACTAACTTCAATATATTTTATTGGAATATTGACAGACCAACTTAAACGGTGCATAATTGTGATGAAATAAAAAAAATACATGGTGTTTTCGTTTTGTGTTAAAATAAAGAGAATCCGCTCCACATCATTATAGTGCCATCACCGTACTTCACTGTAGGGAAGGTTCAGGGTAATGTGATGTATTCAGTTCCTTACAAAACTGCTAACAATTCTTTTTATTACTTTTTTGCTGCCATATGTCCTTAAAGGTGAGGTTTGCACATTGCACAAATAAGGCAATAATTTATTATTTAAACTTTAATTAGAGTTATCAGAGTAAAGAAAGGCTACTAAGACTACACTTTACATATT
This sequence comes from Micropoecilia bifurca, assembly GCA_903067075.1. Taxonomy (NCBI): domain Eukaryota; kingdom Metazoa; phylum Chordata; class Actinopteri; order Cyprinodontiformes; family Poeciliidae; genus Micropoecilia; species Micropoecilia bifurca. The sequence continues at coordinate 11,191 of CAEGAF010061356.1, forward strand.
TTTGATTGTAAGAAGAAAAAGCAATATATATTTACACACCTTACTTACATGGTTATACATTGTTTTGTTGGTCTGTCACATAGGATCCCAATAAAATACATGAAGATTTGTTGCTTTAACAAGAGTTTAAAAGTCCTGGGGACATGAATACTTCTGCAAAACACTATCTATGTAGTGATGGAGGACAGCTTTGGTCTGAAAAAATAAAAAAAAATTATATGTATGTATATATAAACGCACACGAGTATATCTTAATATCTTATAAACAGTTTATTCCCACCTTGTGTTCTCAGATATGTTCCCTGGAACTTCCATGAACCAGTTCAGGGAGTCCACAACTTCACAGGAGACAGAGATTTGGAGCATTTTCTGGATCTGGCCAATCAGACAGGCCTCCTGGTCATCCTGCGTCCAGGACCATACATCTGTGCAGAATGGGAAATGGTAATTTAAGTTACTTTTGATCATGTAGTATATTTAGTTTTTGGCATCACATGCTAAAAAGGGAGAAACTCAATTGCACAATAAGACATAAATTATATACATATAAATGTACATGTAACAAGCATTTAAAACAGCATTGTGAAAGTGACAATGTCAAAGAAAAACAAGATAATCCTTCTGTCAAGTTATTGTTTCAACCAACAAATTATATCAAAACTGTAAATGTATGTTTTTCACTCCTAGGGCTTGTTTAAAAAAGGGGAAAAGAACACAAAAGGAAGAACAAAAATAACCTGCAACATGTGTCACAGTACAGTGATACACATACTGTGGGTCACTGTACAACAAATGTACAAAGTTTTAAACTTTATGACAGTGTCAGACTCCTATTTTAATCTATTTTGTACATCCAGCCAATTTAAATACATTTAAGATGTACCAATTTATAACAACTATCTATGTCCTTCTGGTGTTATCATTGAATTACATTCAGATACATTTTGCATTAACTTTTGAGTAATTCAATCTTTAATTTGAGAGTATTTATTTTTTCACAAAAAGAAAAAAAAACTAAAAAAATGAAATGTCAATGTCACAGATTCTCTATTTCACTCGGGAGTAGAGACTGAAAAAAATGATTACATTTAAATTTGGTAATAAACAGTAAGTAAGGGTGGAAAGTCAACATAACATAAAAAATAAAATTATATCAGGTGAATTCTATGCAGAAGTTGAAAACTAAAGAGGAAAGTTTAGCAGCAGCCAATCAGAAAAGCAGTCGGAGCATTTACAAGAATAGAAGCAGTTAACTGCAACATGGAAGTATGCAAACTGGACTGACCTGCTTTTCAAATCATAAGTGCTATCAAAAAAGACATCCAAGTTCTTGGGAAGAGGGGTTAGAGAATAGTTAACAGGCTCATCCAAAACAAATGTGTTACCAGATCACCTTGATTTATTTTCACATAGACACCACATATGTGAGCAAGGTGGGAGAGTGGAATTAGATTTTGTAGATCTACATGTTATCAGTACATATTTGAAAATGTGTACCGTGTTTCTTAAAAACGAGACCACACTCAGGATATAGAGAACAAAGAGAAAAGGGTTTACAACACATCCCTGAGGAACGCCACTGACTACAGGTGAAGACTGATCTGATCTGTGATTCACAAATAATTTTCCAAAAACTAAATGTCTTTCCTAAACCTGTGTTCCAGGGTGGTTTACCAGCATGGCTTCTTCAGAAACCAAACATCATACTTCGCTCAGCAGACGCAGGTAATCAGACACCAATATGCTGTTTTCACGAATATATTTATGCACAATTAATATGCTTTCTTCTGTACCAGATTACTTGGAGGCAGTCAGTAGATGGCTTGCTGTCCTCCTCCCCAAAATTAAACCTTGGCTCTACATCAACGGCGGCAACATCATCACTGTCCAGGTAAAATGACTCGGGCCAATACCGATAATCTCTAGCACGTGTTTGCAGGTAATGAATGATCAATCAACTTCAATGGCAGGTTGAGAACGAATATGGAAGCTACTTCGCCTGTGACTACAACTACATGCGTCACTTGCGGACACTGTTCCGCTTCTTTTTGGGCGAGGACGTCGTTCTCTTCACCACCGATGGAAACACAGACAAGGAGATGACATGTGGGTCATTGGATGGCTTGTATGCCACGGTGGACTTTGGCACAGGTTGGTGGTATGTGACTGTGTAACGGAAGTCGCAGCTTTACGCAGATAAGTCGCATCATTCACTGTTTACCTGATTTCCCTCAGACACCAGCATAACTGTAGCCTTCAAGCGCCAGAGAAGATTCGAGCCTCAAGGACCCCTGGTTTGTTGCACACCAGTCCGTCCATCATCATCTTCTGACCTGGTGGTGATTTATGGATGTAACCTGTTTAGATGTCTTGCAGGTGAACTCAGAGTTCTACACTGGCTGGTTGGACCACTGGGGAGATCAGCATGCTGTGGTTGGAGCTCAGAAGGTCAGCAGAGTGCTTGAAGAAATGCTAACCATGGGGGCCAGCGTCAACATGTATGTCTCCTTGAACTCCCAGGCTTCCAGCTTTCCTTCTCTCTACACATATTTGATTAGACCAAGGCATTGAAAGTGATTATATGTGTCTTCTTGTAGAGAGCCCAGGCCAATTATGTACTTTTAGGTATTTGATTTGGATACTTCAGGACATAGAGTTTTAGAAAATAATGAGAAAAGCTCATTTTCAGCTACAAGGACATATCTGGATGTGATAAGTATTGTAGGACTATTCCCAGTGACTATCTCCTTTGCTTCCAATTACTAAAACTTTCTTTTTATCTAAGTGTCATTAATCAACACTTCTCCAGGCTTTCTGAGTGTATTAAAACATTAGTATTTTGCTACTTTCCTACTAATTTTCCATCCAGTCTTTGTACCAGGTCTTGAAATATTTATCCAGTGGAGGATAAATATTTTAGACCTAAAGAGTAGATCAATGGTATTTGAAAGTAAATCACAGACTAAAAGGTCGCTTAATCCCCAAATTGATAATTTACTATTCAATACTAAAATTCTCCTGAGCATTTTTTTTAAAGTTTCCTTAAATGCAAAGAAGCTGAGTAAAATTAAGGAAGTTTTTAATGTCTGAATGCTGCTCATCTTCCACCAACCAGAGTTAAGATTGGTACGAAGATAGAAACAGAACCTCACAGCTTTTACTAATGACATCTTTCTCAGAGTTCATGTTCTCTACCCCTCTTTCCTCTCAGGTACATGTTTGAAGGCGGGACTAACTTTGGCTACTGGAACGGTAAATACCTTTATTTTCATGGTTTTTGACATTAGTGTGGCGATCTCCTATAAAGGCTCGCCCCTCTTCTAAAGGTGCTGATCATGACAGCAGGTTCCGCTCTGTGGTGACGAGCTACGATTACGACGCCCCGCTGACTGAGGCAGGAGACCCCACAGAGAAGCTGTTGGCCATCAGAGATGTCATAAAGCAGGTGATGGAATAACCAAACAAGTTACAAGTAATTCTCAATAATTGAGATAATCAAAGAGTTTATTTTATCTCAAAATGTGAAACTCTTTAGTTAGTTGTACAATAACTAATACATTTCGGTCGTTAACTGACCCTGATAATAACTTACAGTTAATGAAAACCTAACATTCACTGTCAGCATTTTGAATGTTGCATTATGCCGATAAAAAATGATTTTTAATATAGCATCTTGGTAAAGTATGCTCATGTACTCCTGAGTACATGAAATACTCCATCATTATTTAACAGGCTGTGCTCCACAAACTTCTTTCTCAACATTAGTTTTTTCTTCCACTCCACCTTTCCATTTATATGCATAATTATATTGCTGTGTGTATAAGAACGTGTCTTTATCAGCGATCTTTTGAGACTTACCCTCCAAGCAGAGGTTGTCAATAACTGTCTGGTGTAACAATGTAAAGTCAGCAGCTTTTCCATGATTACATAATTTGTGTAATATTCTAATCTATGTATAAAAAGCTGAATTTTTGCATGAAGCCCTCATCATCGAAATGTGGAGGAATAAACACGTACTGTATAGCACTCTTGAGTATTAGATTTTTAACTGAATTATTTGAATAAACCAGCTTTTGAGTGATATTCTGATTTGTTGAGATGTCCTGATTGATTTCGGAGAAAGTAACAAATCATTGTTTATCATTAGTTTAGAGACATCCCTGCCGGTCCCATGCCGCCAGCAACTCCTAAGTTTGCCTATGGCTTTGTCACGCTGGAAAAGGTAGTAAAATTGAATCAGGATTTTGGCCAAAACACATTTTAAACTGTTTGAGTTACTCATTATGATCTATTTTTGCAGATTGGAAACATTAGCAGTTTGCTAGATACAATTTCTCCTCTTGGGCCGGTCCAATCCAAGTATCCTCTGACATTTGAAGAGATGAAACAGGTACGGTGCTGCTCTGAAGTCAACAACAGAGAAAAGGCTAGCAGCATAGGGACAGTAGACCTCTTGAAATAGAGAAAACTTCTAGACTGTTGTGTCTGCAACCTGTCATGTCCATTGTGTCCAGTACTATGGGTACATGCTGTACCGGACCACGTTGCCCCAGGACCTCACAGAGCCCACGCCACTTATATCGCCGCTGAATGGGGTTCATGACCGTGCTTATGTGTCAGTCAATGGGGTAAGAGCTTTCTGTGAACTTTTGTTTGTCTAGCCCTCCAGGTTTCCAGGTCAGTGGGGGAAAATACAGATTAACATTATAAATCTAAGTACAGTGTTGTCCTTTTGGAAGCTAATGTGAATGTGTTCACACAGGTTTTCCAGGGATTGTTGCAGAGAGATACTGCACTCGTGATGAACGTTACAGGAAAACAGGGGAACACGTTGGATATTTTAGTTGAAAACATGGGCAGAGTTAACTTTGGCAGCAAGATCAACGATTATAAGGCAAGGCAACATTAAATATGACCAATGTCAGTCAAACTATACACACAGAAACTATGGATCTCTTTCCAACAGTATTTCTGTGTTTTAGGGCCTGGTGAGCAACTTGATCTTGGGTAAAGATGTACTGACGGACTGGAAGATCTACCCATTGGACATTGATGGAGCCATTTCAAGAGGATGGCCTCATTCAAACAGTCGGATGTCCGTCACGTCCCCACGAGGAGAACCTTCAGCTGGACCCACCCTCTACATGGGGACCTTACAACCTAACGGACTAGCATGGGACACTTTTCTCAAGCTCATTGAATGGACAAAGGTAATTCATCATTTTATTCCTACACACGTATTGGCTCCTCTGGTACAGGTGTGTATAGTCTTAAAATAGCCTCGTCGCTGAAAATTTGGAGATATTTTCCTTTGGTGCTGATTATGTTGCCAATGCACTACTTTTTAGCTGACTCAATAAAAATGCTTGTATATCACAACTTTTTAAATAAAGGAAAACTGAACATGGGTCATCTTTGGGCCTTTTAGTCCATTAACCACCTAATTCCTATGGCCACCAGAATGGGATTTACCAAACACAAACCTTCATCCATAGCCGTCCTTTCCACAAAACACAGCTGAACAAAGCATCAAACATACAAACAAAAAACTGGGGCACAGGGATTTTTTGAAAAATAAAATATTTCTTAACGTAAGATTATTTCTCTACTAAACATAGTCAAATCATCGGTTGGATTTTATTTTTTCATTGTGAGAATGCTACTGCAATGAAAAAAATACATCTTAAGGCTTTTTATGCATCTCTACCAGGGCTTAAGTGTTTTTATAGGCTGCTTTGTAAGAATAATAAATAAAGTGTTTGTTTCTAATCAGGGCCAGGTTTGGATTAATGGGGTGAATTTGGGACGGTACTGGCCAAGGAGGGGCCCCCAGCAGACTCTGTACGTCCCCGGGCCCCTGCTCAGCACCAGCCTGCCCAACAACATCACGTTACTGGAGCTGGAGGGAGCCCCAGCACACCTGCGGATTGTTTTTATGGACCGGCCTCAGCTCAACGCCACTGCTGGAAAATCCTGACTAATAACATGAGCAAATAATTCTTGCTTTACTGCTGCCAATTCTTCATTCGCTCCCCTGTCTGGTTCTTTAACTTTGGTCATAATATTTAGTCAATCAGCTTTATTTTCATCCTGCAGAGTTTCTTAGCAGCACATTATGTAAATACCTTGTATAATAATTCAATTTTTTGTGTGTGTTTATTAAATTATCTTGAATAATTTTACAAAATCAAAATTTGTGCTTTTACTAAAAAATAAAAAGCAGAAAAAGAAACTTGAGAAGCCTTTTACTTTCAACTTCCCATCACCTAGATTCATTTTTCCCCAAAACGCATTAGGACTTGTTTGGAGCAGCATTTGCTTTCCGATGAGCTTGAACGCATCGTGGGGTGCAGAATGAATACTCCAGGTAGTTAAACGGGATTTTCCCAAGCAGAGATTCTCCACATGACCAGCACCTCCTGTTGAAGAGAAGAAAATGTCACCAAATGTCAGAGAACTCTTGAGTATACGCCCATCAAAACCTGGAAATCTTCATCTTTAGGGGACTCACTGGACATTAGAGAGGCTGACCCCTGATGCAACCGCTTGTTCTGCCAACCTTTTCTCTGCTGCCAGCGCTCTCTATGATCAAAGAGCAAAAACAATGGCACATCCACAGTGCTTTTTCTGAGATCCCAGCTTAACGGCGTGTTTTCTCACCTTTTCCCGATCTGTCAGAGATGCAAACCTTTTCTTCTCCTCTGCCTCCAACTCCTGTTTCCTCTTTTCCTCCTTCTGCTCTTTCTCCCGCTGCCTTCGCTGAGCTTTTTGGGCCTTTTTCTTCTCCACCTTTTTGGATTCAGTCTCTGCCGTTAGAGGCCCAGGGACCTGGAGTTGCACAGCGGTGGAAACCATAAGCTTCACCGCTTCAATTTGATGAAATCCACAGTCAGGCAGTTTATTCTCACCTGTGCCTTGCTGTAGTCATACTTATCAGGGTTCTCACCCATGTATTTACGAAAGACGTTCCTGGTGTCTTTGTCGGGGCCGACGGTATACGGCGTCTGGCCTTTGTTATCCCTGTGAAGTGATATTGCAAAGTTAGTGAATGGGCTACAACTACAAACTTCAATATATTTTATCAGACTTCCCGTGGAGACTTGAAAAGCCTGAAATGTTTCAAATTTGGAGAATTTTGGATTAATACACCAAGAAAAGGGTAGGAGTTTTCAAACTTCAGATTTTTGTCTTCTAAATAATGAATTTCTTGAAAAAGTTGACGACGTTTTGCTCTGATTTCTACTTAATTAACTTTTAAAGACTTAAGGTTTGTCTAACTCATTGATAATTTGTTTTTCTTCACTGTGGAAATGAAAATAAGTGATTTTCTCTTCTCAAAGTACTGCATGGGACTACAGAGTGGCTGATACCTGCATGCAGGATCTGCTCCTGCATGTAGCAGCAGCCTGACGACGGCCTTCTGTGCAGCTGCTGCAGCGACATGCAGCAGAGAAAACCCCGATGAGTCGATGGGTTTATTCAGGAGGCTTGAAGGGGCTGTAGAGATATTTTCCTCCATCTTTTCAGGATGGTCCATCGTTTCCTGAGGTAGCTGAAGGAGACTGCAGAGAGCGCCTACATCTCCAACTTTGCATGCAGTAAACAGAGCATCCCTGAGGCCGTAATCAACTGACTCATCAACGGCTTCTAGAGAGATAAAATAACAGATTTAACGACCACTTCAGAGCACTGCTGAAGAAATGATGCTATAACAGACAGATTGAGGCGTCTTTGCTCACCATCTAGTTGTTTTTGCCCCTGAGGTTTCTTCTTCCTTGTTTTTACAGATTGCTCCTGATGAGGCGTTGGCGTCTCCTCCTCTTCTTCTTCTGCAGGTGTAGCCTTGGGCACCACGTCTTCTAGCTCACTTGCTCCAGCATTCGTGCTTCCTGTTTCAGTTGAATATGAGGCCATGTTATGAATGTTTCTCTGGTATTTAGACTGAGCTAGACCAACCTTGATTGTGAAGTTTGCCTTGCTCCTTCTTTTTTCTCCTCCTCTTCCTCCGCCTGGCGGGATGCATTTCATGCTCTCTGAGGTCCAGGGTTCCTATCGTGAGCTCCACCATCTCCAGCTGGATTTCCTCTCCCTCTTCATCTGAGCTTTCATTATTTTCTTCCCCTGGTGCCAGCAATACATCTGTGTTAAACAAATTAAATATTATTGCTCAGCATAGCAACACAGTTCCCCTCAGAGAGGCGTTCAGGATTAAAACGTACCTTTCTCTTCACCCGTGATTTTCTGTGCTGCAGCTTTGGGCTTCTTCTTCCATGCCGTCTTAGACGGACTAAAAACGGCAGACATGTCCGTGTCTTTCCCTGCACAGTCATAGTTAGGATTATTCAATAATTACCCCCTGGATTTACAGAAATAGACAACATGCTACTGCTCTAAACATGTATATAAACACACCATACACCTGGACAGTAGAGAGGACTTCGTGCACCCGCTGCACTTCCCGAAACGTCGCCCTGCGCGTGGCGATGGGAAGTGAGCGGATCCGAGGGTCGTTTTTTTGGAGGGGACCCCCGCGGCCTCCAAAGAAGATGGTCTTGTTGTAGCTGGGAGCTCGAAAAAACACGGCAGAGGCCCTGTTCAAGTGTTCAGCCCAGGTTAGCAGAAGATCCTGAATGTCCTACAGGGAGTTAGGTGGAGAGAAAAAGTGAGGTAGAAAAACATGCAAAAGCAACAAGGATGACAGCAGCTTCAAAAGTTGTATCCTGGATAATGTTCAGATTCAAGTTGAGTCAACACTGTTTAACAAAAAAAAATTAACTAGATTAGAAATGTCAGGATATATTCCCCCTGCAAAACAAATGTATCTGAACAAAAACAGCAAACACCTAAGATTTGTTCAATACAAACTCAGTGTTGGAGAATTATCTAAATGCGAGCTAAAAGGTCAAATAAAATCTACATGTGTTTTGTTATTGTGATGGTTAAAAGCCATAAGATTAATAACTTTGCTTTGTTACTCTAAGGCAATATAATGAGGCAGCTGAATGCTCTGTAATCTTGCCTTAACGAGCGCTGCCTCGTTGTATCTCCTCAGAGTCGCTCCTGCAGATTTTGCCGTGTGGCTGCGGTTCTGGGAATCTCGCAGTCCTTGGGCAGTGCCTCTCTTTGCTCGAACCGTGTATCGATGGAAAGTCTTGTGATGGAGAACTTGTTTCCTAAAACACAAATATGTCAATTGACGACAATTGACAGTTTATCTATTATAATTAGTGATCTGAAAGATGAACAAACCCTTCGAAGACGGCTCCAGCAAAATGTCCGCCGCCCGTCATTAATATGACCCAGACAGTTTTCTGATTCACAGTCTTCAGAGAGGAAACTATGTCGTGCTCATCAGAATCTGCCTGAAATGAGAAATTGGAATAAATAAGCAGAAGTAGTGAAGAAGAATCCCAATATGAGGCGTCCCTGCTGAGCCTCACCTTTCCCATAAGCGCACAGCGATAGATGGACAGATATTCTCCTGCCGAGTTCTGAAACACCACCTTACTTTGGAGCCGGCCAGTTGTTGCACTAGGCTCAGCCGAACTCTCGTTGTCTGTTCCGGTGATGTTACTCCCGGTTCCTCTGCCGTCACTGTCTGTGTCCTCCTCATCGGAGTCAGACTCAGACCCAGAGATACTCGACAGATCTCCTGCGAAGTCAAAGAAACAATTAGATTTTCCTTTTTACTTCTAAAAACCTCCACATTTTGGGAAGTTGATTGTGTAAATATTAGACATCCCTTATATTAGCCATGTTTTTTTCTGCGCTAGCTAGACAGTTGCTCTTGCATATAAAACCAGATTTGACTGGACTGCTTTTTTTCTTAGTGAATAAATTCATAATTTTAAGCAGTTTTGGATTTAATTTAGTTATCAAAAGAAATAACAGAAGAAATGTGTAAGGTTGCAAAAACGTTTCATGTCACTGTTAACTAGTCCACTAGCAGTGTTGACTACTTGGAGCTTTTCCAGTGATACTAGTAAACCAGTGCAACTTGTTGAGAACTAATGTGTGAAAATGACATTTAATAAAAAGGATTTCTAATAATTACACAAACAGCTTTCCATTAGAGCACCATTGTTTCCGCACCGTCTCTGGTTTTGTTCTCAAACTCCTCTGCTGTGATGGGAGGCGATCCTGCCATCTTCTGTCTCAAATTAAACCGATGCCAGTCAAGCTTGTAGTGCTCCCTCTGCAAAACAAACACAACCCACTATGAACTGGTGTTCCTCAACCACACACACATCTGTTTCAGAGAGCGTTTAACCGGATGGGGTCACCTGTTCCTCTCTGTTATCAAAGGAACATTTGCAGGCTGAGCAGGTCATTTTGTCTGACACCTCTCTCTTCCAGTCATCATCTGGAACTCCAGTTTTCACACCTGCAAAGTGACATGAACTAGATATTAAACGAGCAAGAAAATTCTCATTGTCGTAATGCACAAGATGCAGAGTATATAAATAAAATAGAATATCACTGGAATTCTATTATTTAAAAAAGAATTCTATTCATAAAGCATAAAGCGCCATGTCAGTTGGAACCACCACATTTATCACTGACTGAAAACTTTACACTGGTTCTCAAGCAAGCTGGATTATGAGCCTCTCCATGTTTCCTCCAGACTTTGTGAACCTTGATTTCTAAACAAAATGTAAAATTTTGTAAATCTGAAAAGAGGACTTTGGACCACAGAGCAACAGTCCAATCCTTTTCCTCCTTAGCCCACAAAAGAAGCTTCTGGCAAGTTACAGTCCAGGGCTCGTTAGTCTCAATTCTCTCAAAAAGTAAACATTTTTACTTTTTGAGAGATTTTTACAGCTAGGCAACAGTCAAGTCAGCAGTTCTCATTTTGCTTGTGATGTCAGAACTTTAACATTTCTTAATTAAACGGTATTTTTGCAACTCCATAATGGTCTAATTTTCTGACCAACTTATTTTTTGGCTTTTCATTAACTTTGAGCTACAGTCATCAAAATTAACAGGACTGCCCTATTGAACTGCTGAAATCCGCTGCACGACTTTTAACAGGAACTTGAAAGAGAGAACATGTGACCCCTGTCCTGGCCTCATTCACTGGCTGCCTGTATATTTTAGGATTCATTTTATAATTCTTGTTTGTTTTTAAATCACTACATAATCTTGCCCTGGCTTACCTCTCTGAGCTTCTTCACCCCTACATGCCTTATCGGTCTCTCAGGTCCGCAGATCAGCTTGGACATACCGAGATCCAGAAGGAAGCTCAGAGGGGACAGGACTTCTCTGTCATTGGTCCTAAGTTATGGAACGACTTGCCTTTGCAGGTCAGAGAGGCTCCTTCACTGTCCACTTTTAAAGTTCGTCTTAAAACCCATCTATTTTACTTGGCTTTTAACTCCAGCAGGATCTAGTCTTAAAGTGTGTTTTTGTTTTTAAACTGTAAGAGTTTTTCACTTATTTTATTTTATTATGTTGTGTTTTAATGTACAGCACTTTGTATCAGCTGTGGTTGTTTTAAAGTGCTTTATAAATAAAGTTGGATTGGATTGAACTGTGAAAGAATGAATTAATATTTGATGTCAGTTTTACTGTTTGATTTATAATATTGTAAATCATCTCCTTGCTGGTATTCTAACTTATAGAGCTTCACTTGTACAGCTCATACTTACAGTCTGTGGATGATCCAGTCTCCTTCAGGGCAGAGTTTACCTCCCTCAGCTTAAAAGCTTCTTCGCTTGAGCACAAGTAGAAGATGGAGCGGAGGTCGGTACACGTTGTCATTGTTTATATATATATATTTTTTCTGTTCTGATAAAAAAAAGCAGACAAAACAATATAAACCAGGCTAGTCTTTTAAAAACACAGTACACAGATACAGAGATAGCTTACTGTTAGCCATTCGATTCTTGGTGTATGCAGTAATGAGAACATGCACTCTACGATCCGAAAACAAACTGTAAACTAATCTTTAATTGTGTTTTTTTAAGCTGCCTTTACAATTATTTGACAATATGTCCTGCTAACGACACGTGTCGAAATGACAGATGGTTTATTTTCTCTTCAAAATGAAACACGACTTCTTACTAGTTTTAACTCTTCAAACAAAGCTTCAGCGCTTGTAGAAGTAATTAATAAAAATGACCTAAAAATAAATAGTAACTCACCATAAAAGGAAGGCGGTCAGAAAATGTTGCGCTTCCTCCAACCGACTACGGAAGCTCAGGAGTGTCAATTATGCGGCGCGGCGGCAGTTGTGCTGGTATCTGCAGAGCAAAGGTTGCTGACAGAAGGAAACACTGTACAAAGGCACAGTAAATCAATAGCAATTGAATTTTTAAGCATATAATGATATTTCCATAAAAGTTAATATTTAGATTTTAATTAATTTTTTACATATATAAGCGATTTCCGGTACGTGACACCGGTATTGCTTTGGTATTTATTACTCCAAACCCTAATACCCGACTGAACTTAAATTAGACAGAAGGGAACAAAACCTACCGGTTTTCCTCCTGAATATAGGTACAAACAGGACCAGTACAAAATTCTATGAGGCCTTAACAGAAGTACACTTCAGGGCCCCCTTACAGCTAAGAAAAATAAGAATAACACTTATGAAAGAGATTTGGAATATGTTATTGTCTAAATAAGCATTAATAGCCAATGTACATTGACTTCTTTTCACAGCATTTAGGGGTACAGCCAATCAGCGCCAAGGAAAATTAATGACACACCTGAATTGGCTGCTTTCCAAGCACCAACTTCTAGCTTTTGAAGTAGCATTGCGCTTTGATATTTCAGCTTTCCAATTAGCATTTAATTTAGCTGATATGTACAAAAAGTAATCCACAGATACATTTGTCATATTAGACTTATTCTAAAATAGCACTTCATAATGATGTGGTGCCAGGTTTTTCCTAACACTATGGCTATGGTATTTTGCTACCATCTGTCATTTGGTAATGACTGGCTCCCACCTGGGCACTACACCATAAAGCCCTTATTGGAGGTCTGTGACCTACAATTTCTTTGACTTCAGGTTTGGTTTCTGGTCTGTCAACTGCAAAACTTTACATAGGTTTAATAAAAGTATCAAATTGTAAATCACACAGATAATTAGTGGAAATAAAATGCATCCAACTCAGTATATGCATCATGGAAAGTGTGAAAACTTTGGTAGGTTTGTATTTCTTGAACATTCACAAATTGTGAAAACACTTTCCACCTTGCCATGTGCTTTTCGTGAGGGGAAGACTAGACAATTGCATGCACATCTGTTTTAGAATTAACTTGTTAGAACCAATAAGTGGACATATCAATTTCTAAATGTGAAAGATTTTTTTTCTTTTTATGTGCAACACCTTCACATATAGCCTATGCTTTCATGAACTCTGTGGACTAGTCACACTTTAAATCTGGATTTGGAGTTTTATTTCAGAAAACAATTTCCAGAAAAGTCCACTGTACAAACAACTAACATCATGTAAAGGTGGAATAAAGAAGTAGCTTTGGTGGAAATAAAGACTTTATTGGTTTTATTTTTTTTAAGTACAATTAAAAAAAAACTCCCTGGAAACAATTTATTTTTTTCTTTTCGACCTTCTGGTTGCCACAGCACTTGAAGCTTGTCCTGTAAACAAGAAAAGGACAACACTTTCTATTAGATATATCAACATGCAGAAAATAGACAGCCTGAAACCTTCCAATACCTGCACCGTCACAAGCTTTGAGCTCTGCCAAGCGCTCTTCCACCTCCAGGATTTCAGCAGTAAGACTTTGGACCTTACTTGAGGCACTTTTGAGCTGCTCCTCCAAAATACTCATTTTATTTCTGAAAATATAGTAAGCATGGTGTCCGTTTGTTACTTAAAGGTTTTTTCTTACAGCAAACCGCATCTCTAGTTACCTGTGTGAGGCAGCCTGTTGATCCAGATTTTCTGAGAGATGTTTTTCCTTTGACAGGAGCTTGCCTAGTTGGTGCAATGCATTACCTATTGCACCATTTTCCATCATAAACTTCATTCTCTGCTCAGTTTCCTTTTTGCTGCAGATGAGAACAGAGATCAAAACCCAAGTGAGAGCTGTGTAATCACACAAAGACTTAAAATGTTTGAAGCCATGAAACCAGGACCCTGCTGTGCTTCATTACTTTGCCTGTTCAGCAGACTCTTTGAAAAAAAAAACTGTTTTACTGATCTGCCATTTTTGTGGATTTTAAGGTCACCTCGAAATGCAGCAATCACTTTAGTAGGTAGGTTTTGTTGCATCTAATAAGGACAGTGACAGAGTCAGCCAGCCAAAGAGCAAGCAAAATATAGTGTGGGGGAAAGCAAAGGGAAAACTGAATTTCTCCATTTATAAAAAAGAAAAAAATACAACTCTAATAAAATATACTGATACCATAGAAATGCCAGAGCATTTTTGTGTCTAAGGATCACATCCAGCTCCCTAGACACCCTGAGAGATGGCAGTGTCTTTAGTCAGAACTGACGTTTCTTGTCCATAGCCATCACCACAATAACTCTGGAGAATTTTTAATTAATACGAGTTTCGACAACATTTAGTTTCAGTAAAGCACTTTTGAATTTGAGCTACATCCTGTTTTAGATTAAACTTTTTCTGTCTTATGTCCCCTGCAATAAAATATTTCCATTTTAAAAACAACCACAATCAGTCGGATAGAAACGAAAGATGCCGATTCAAATAATAGTTTTATCACTTTCCAATATTAACTTGCCATCAACAATATATCTGATAAGCTGAGGTATTGTTTATGGACCAATGGCATGCAACCTTTAGCAATGACATCATCGAGGTACTCGTCTGTATGCATACTTTTAAGAAAATGTATTTAAACGGGAATGATGCGGCGCAGAGTCAGTACCAGCGAGCGGTTTCCTCCTCGACTCCCAGTCTTTCCTGCCGCACCTTCTCCAGTTTCTGAGTGCTTTCACTGATAGCACGCGCCAGGTCCTTAATTTGCTACAAGAGTATGTGTTTTTTTCCATCAAACAACTTTCGTGTTGAACGCCTTGTCAACGTTAAATTTTACACCAAGTCAACTTACAGATGGAGTTTTCTCTGTCATTGCTGTCGAGGTGTTGTTTAGCGGTACAGTAAAACGTGTCAACGAAGTGTATGGTTTTGCCTTATCAAGGGAGCTTCCGCCACTGGAATGCAGAGCCCGGATAGCTCAGTCGGTAGAGCATCAGACTTTTAATCTGAGGGTCCAGGGTTCAAGTCCCTGTTCGGGCGGAGTTTTTTTTTTTTTTTTTGCTTTTAAAATTGGTTGCAGCTGTGTCCAATTCCCCAAACTGTCTATTTATTTTTGCTTTAAATTGCTGTTGAAATTAGCGTCTTTCCTCGTTGTGACTTCATTATCAACATAATGTAATAGTCTCAAACAAACAGCAAAAAAGAAATTTAATCAGTTTCTAAAACAAAAGTAAAATTACTGAAATGCAGTTAGGTTCAAACTTATTAGAAATGCATTAGCCAGTCAGCTAGAAGACAAATTAACCAATTTTTCTCTTAAATAAAGTATTTTCTTTATTTATTAAATGCATATCAAACTTAGACCATTGTAAATAATTTTACTGATTGATTTGAAGCAATTCTCAAATATTTTCGAATTATACCTAATTCAAGTGGCAATTTGAGTTCTAATTGTTGTTGCCTTTGTGATCCCCATCATTTAGATTATGCAAATTTTCACTATTTGTCATTCATAATGTTGAGCTGAAATTCATGTTCATTAGGGTGCAAAATATATCACTTTGGATTTATTGAGACAAACAAACCTTCAAGTCAGCTCTGGAATTGGCAAAAA
Source organism: Micropoecilia bifurca (assembly GCA_903067075.1). NCBI lineage: Eukaryota > Metazoa > Chordata > Actinopteri > Cyprinodontiformes > Poeciliidae > Micropoecilia > Micropoecilia bifurca. Next base: position 26,999 of record CAEGAF010061356.1, read on the forward strand.
AAATCACATTGAAGGTTTGTGACAAGGAGAGCATGGGGTAAATAATATAAACAATTTTATAAAAATAAGCATGGTATCTTGTCACATATTTTAATGAGCAAGGTTAAGTTATTTTGCAAAGAAGAATTAACAAAAAAAGGAGAAAATAATTTGCAGCTCTAATGGCAGCAATAAGTGGTTTTACAAAGTCTTATTTGTCAAAAACAAATTGAAAACCATAATTTGATTCTTACATCTCGCAATTACGCTCCACTTGTGTTGATTTGTTGCACACAATCCTAATAAGCTTAGTAATGTGACACTGAATTAAAAAGCAACAGTTTATTAAATGCTGAACAATTTTAAATGGTTATACAACAAATGAAGTGATTTTGTGAAAGTAGCAAAATACAACGACATTGTCCTATAATTTCCAAATATACACATGAACCCAAACTCTAATCAGGAATTGTATTGTGTATGCATTGGAGTCTGGATATACAGTAGCCCTGGCTGTATGAAAGCATACTTATTACTGCAGAAAGATTTGGTTTCAGAGGCATTAGAGCGTGTGGATAAGAATATGTTAGAATGTGAAATCAGCAGCATAACATAGCATGTGAACCATGAGTAAGCTTAGTTTCAGTAAAATGGAAAACAGTAGTCCTAGTGAACATACACACCATCTAAATCCTAAAATTGTACCGATCCAGTGCCAAACATTAGACCGTTTAATTTAAATTGCAGTTGAGCTGTTATTAAATAGTGTAGGACCTCACATTATGCTCCCGTTGAAGATGTTGTTTTTGAAAAAAAAAAAGTCAAACTAATTAGGGGATTAAACTCACTGACAAACAAATAACAGCAGCCCAGTAATTCACCTGGGATAATCATGGGTATTATCACCGGACAGCGGCCTATAAAACTGGGTGTTAGTGCAGGTCAAATAGCATCACTGAAGAAGGATCTGCCAGGAAAAGATGGAGCAGATTATCCTGCTGTGTGCGCTCTCAGCTTGTCTCTCGGCTGCGAACGCTCAGGTAAGCATGCAGAGGAATGGAAGTAAGAGTGGGAGTTTTACCTGTAGAAATCTGCTTACTGCTCGGTTCTTGTATTTTTTTTTTCTTGCAGAAATTTTTACTCAGTCCCAAATGGGTACCTGTTGGTTTCAGGGGTAATTTTTCAATAATACTTAAAAATAACAAAGATTATTGTGAATGTAGCTGAAATAATGGCAGAATCTATACTGACTAACTCTTCTTTTCAAGAGCCTGAAGGAAAAAAAGAAGGCACTGCAATGGATAAAATAATCAAAGTCAATGAGTTTCATGGTGAGTATTGTATAATAATTGAAATATTTTGCAACATATTTTGAAATGTTCACTACTTTTGATTTGGCCCTAAATCATTTCTACTTCAGGTTCCCACGTCATCGACGGTACCACCACCCTCAGAGAGGGAGATATCGCTGTGTCCACTGGAAGGCGCTCAAAGATCTGCTTCGCCCGGAGCTGCCTCTGGTCCAAATCTGTGGATGGACACGTCTATGTTGCCTACACACTCTCACCTGATTACAGTAAGTTAAGGGTTTGGTAAACCCACTAACACTGCAGGATGTTTTTAACAGAATCTTCTTTAGTAATATTTATTACACACTCCTGTGTGCGTCCTTTTAAATAAATAAACAGCTGACATTGAGACAAAGCTGATAAAGGAGGGAATGGACAACATAGAGGACAGCACCTGCATCCGTTTTGTTCCTCGAACTCACCAAAGAGACTACATCGACATCCAGCCAAAGTCAGGGTGAGTTATGACCATATATTACAACATACTATTACTTTAATAAAATATTTCATTTCTTTTGCAAAACATATACATCAAAGAGTGTTGTTTCTCTGCGTTTTTATTTGTAAATGAAGATGTTGGTCCTACCTTGGCTCTCGTGGAGGAAAACAAACCCTGTCGCTCCAGAATCCAGACTGCATGGATATGGGAGTGATTTCCCATGAGTTTATGCATTCCCTAGGCTTTGTGCATGAGCAGTCCCGCATTGACCGGGACAACTATGTCACCATCATGTGGCCGAACATTTGGAGAGGTAAACTTACTGGTGACCTTTAACACACACACACACACACACACACACACACACATCAAATAAAATAAATCAAAAAAATGTAATGCATTTTTTTCTCCGACAGATCGGCTAAGAAACTTTGAGAAGTTTAAGACAGAAAATCTGGACCTGCCTTATGACTTTGGCTCGATTATGCACTTTGGGATGTAAGTCGTATTTTTTAATGTGTAAAACTGCATTTGATTCTAATCTTGAGGTGGATATCTGTGAATAAGAAAACATAAAAAGATATTTTATTTTAGTAATTTATCAAATTTAGTAAATTCTAAATGTGAAACTCATGCAATAAATGGAATAATTACACATTCGAGTTTTCAGAAAAATTGAACATAAGAGCAAAAACAATGCTTCTTACCATTAAAATGTTCTAGTCTATGACAGCTTACAGCAAACATGTTGGAAATGTTAACAGAAGGTTTAGTGGGTGGAATAAATGTGGTACAGAATCAAAGCACGTTCCAGAATTTGGGGTAGATGCACAAACGTTAGACTGCAGGTAGAGACAGTGCTTCCAAAGCCTCCACAAACAAACAAATTCAAAGTGACGGCTTCCGCTGTCAATTTGAACACCTGTCACACCCGAAGCAGAGCCCGAGTAAGAAGTGTTTTACCTGGTGCTGTTCTCTGTTATCAGCATGTTATCAGCATTTATATATTTCTATGTTAAGGTATGCTTATTCGATGGCCGGAGATCCAACCATCGTCCCAAAGAACGGCAGGAACATTAAGCTGGGCCAGGAATCGTCTCTCAGTCACCTTGACAAGCTGAAAATCAACAGGCTTTATCAATGCGGTTCGTACAGAAAAAAAAATCTAACAGCATAAATTTCAGAGCTACTATATAAATCGGTAAATGAGCTAAATAGTGATTCATTTTGTCTCTTTCTGCAGCCGTGAATGACGATTAGAACCTGAACCAAGACGAGGTGAAGCAGGAATCCTCTGAAAGCAGACATGATGAACTGCTGTTGAAACATCTTCACACTATCTCATAATATTTTAGGTCTTGTTTTGTGTAGCTGAACTTGTATTTGTTTGAGTGAGACATGTAACTTTATATTTAATGTTTTAGTAGACAGAATTGGCATACGTCTTTGCTGTTGTACAGTGAAAAATGAAATGAAAGTTATTGCCTTGTTTTAACTAGTCACTTAATATCCCTGTTCACTTCCTGCAATAAAGATGTTAAAGAATAATTAAAAAAAACAACTAATTGCATCGTCATTATTGCAATATGTTGAGGTAGCTGAAGATTTTGGGTGATGGCATTAAATAAAGAAAAAGTTGCAGTTCATTTGATTCTAGAAATCAAATAGAAATGCTGGCTAATAGAAAGCCAGTCCAGTTTATACTGAAATAATTCCTCCTGGCTTTATTTTCCGATCATTTTTTGTGATATGATAACCATAAGTGGCAGATTTCACTGTTACCACACACCACTCGTCCTTTAAGTGTTTACCTCCCAAAATTGCCCCTTAATAAAAAATAGGAACGATGTTTGGGGAGGGATTTATTATGTTTATATATGTTTACCTGAGCTGTCGTTATCATCTGATACTATATCACTAAATCACTGGTTACCACTACAGTCAGACTCAAATTGCTGGTTTTGCAGGACTGGGTGGAGAGTTATTCCTCTGAAAGCAACTGCTTTGATAGCAAAACACCTCTAAGTGTCTCATTTCAGAAAGTGCTGAATAATGAAGGCCAGCAGCGGGACCACCTGTTGCGGATCAGTAGTGGACTTGAGTAAATTACACCCGCTGGATGATGAGAGGTCTCAGCCCACGTTCTCATCACCGGAGTGGGGCCCAATCAGTACAGGGCAGTGGAGGAGAAGTGGGTATATAGATCCAGTGAAGGTGGGAACTTTGCTGAGCAGTGATCTCAAACTGGAGAAACGACCTGAAAAAGCAAATATGGCTTCTAGAGTTGTGCTTCTAGGCGTCTTGTTTGGCGTACTCATCCCGGTGGATATGGTCCCTGTTAAGGTCAGTGCCACGAGAAAACGCTTTTATAGAGAGAGGTAGATTTATTGTACTCTACAGTTAAAAGATTTATTGGTAATATTGTGTATCTATTTACAACATTACTGATAGAATTCCACTGGCGCACATGAGGGCAAACTGAGACTGAAGAGGAAATACTCTGGTGAGCTCTTTGAAGAAGGTATTTACATACAGCTGCATCTCAGTATGAATATGATCAATTCAAGAAGTGAAACTCGTATAGAGTCATTACATGCAGAGTGGCATATTTCAAGTGTTTATTTCTGTTTGTTGAAACATCATATTAGATCAATAAAGAAATAGATAGTGCCCTACTAATAAAAAGTATGTCCTACTCGGTTGAGGCTCCTTTTGCCATGATTTACTGCATTAGTGCAACTTTTTTTGAAGGCAAATCGATTGTGGTTCTGTTAATTTCCTTAATGGTGGCCTGCAGCTTCTAAGTCTTGTTAGAAAATTAAATGAGTATAGGTTTTTTTATGAAGCTTTTTCCTTTAACTAAACTTTCCTTTAATATGTTGTCATGCAGCCCTCTGTGAACAACCAGCTTCTTCAGTAAATGCCTTTTGTGGCTCACACTCGTTCTGCAGGGTGTTAGTAACTGTATTCTGGGAAACTGTCAAGTCAGCAGTTTTTCCCAGCTCTGCTCTCTAATATAACACAAGGTAACCTATCTATATTAAAAATTATTTGCCTGGTCTAACGTAATATTCCAATTTTTAGAGTAACAAAATTCTGGGTTCCTTATTATTCATCTGCGATTCATAATTGTAAAAATTAATTTAAAAAAACACAATTTTTCAACAAAACTAGTTTCACTTTTTGAATTGACTTATCTTTTTAACGATATTCTAATTTACTGAGATGCACATTTACATGCAGCAATATTGTACCTTTGAAACAATAATAACATTTACAAAACCGACAAGAATCACTATGTTTTTGTGTTAAGATGAGTTCATGGACCCAGATGAAATGACCGCAATGGATCAGATCCTGGAAGTCAACAGCAGTAAGTGAAATGTAAATTGAAATAAACTATGTTGATTCACTCTTTGTAAGTTTTGTTTTAAATGTTGCTCTTCAGGGCTGCGGGCGCCCAGAGGATTGTCATTCAGAGAAGGAGATATTGCCTATTCATACGTGCGCAGTGCCATAAACTGCCCTGGGAATGCCTGTCTGTGGCCCAAATCAATTGATGGATTTGTTTACGTTCCCTACCTCCTCTCTCCTGTATACGGTAGGAATCCATTTTAAAGAAGTTTACAGATTGACACACTTTGATCTATTTTAATTAAATAGTCTTGTTGTTTTTTTATCTGTAGATGATATGGACAGAATCACAATAGAAACAGGAATGCAAGAAATTTCCTCTGGAACCTGCATCAAATTTATTCCTCGCACTCATGAGGCCAGCTTCCTCGACATCCAGCCTAGATACGGGTGAGACGGACTCCATGCTTCATGTAACTCTGCTTTGTGTGAGGAAGCACTGTAAGCTTTGCTCTGTGCTCCCCCAAGATGCTGGTCGTTTCTGGGGCAGACCGGGGGAAGCCAGACCTTGTCACTGCAGACTCCCGGATGCATGTGGTCGGGGATTGCTGCTCATGAATTCATGCATGCCCTCGGCTTTGTGCACGAGCAATCCCGCTCGGACCGAGACCACTATGTCACCATTGTGTGGAAGAACATCTTGCCAGGTTTGAATGAATGGCCGCGACCAAGGATTCCCAATACATTTGAACTAAATAAGACTAATGTCCCTTTTTCTGTGTAACAGAACAAATACACAACTTCAGGAAACAGGCGACAAACAATCTGAACAGCCCATACGACTACAGTTCTGTCATGCATTATGGACGGTGAGATGCTGCTTAAGGCAACATGTAGTGATGTGCATTCTGTTTTTGCTTTTTACGTCACTTACATTTTTAAAACAAATTGAATATAAAATAAACATGAGTAAGTATGTGCAAAAGGGGAACTTCAAAAATACTTGAACAATCCAAATATTTGGATTACTTTTACTTTTCACTCGTGTGAAAAAGTAATTGTTAATTCATGCATTAATTCTTTTTTTGGAAGAATATTGTATAGACTGATGAGAAAAAAGTTTAACTTTTCAGATGATGATGTGTCCAGTTACATGTGTAATAAAATTATTATATGAGGTGATCAGGGGCTGCTTTTCCACTTCAGTAAATGGATGAGTTATTGTAACTAATTCAACCATGCAGTCCAGGCATCAGGTTTATGATGTTACAGCAGGATATCAATTCAAAGTATGCAAATAAGTCCAAATGTGAATGGCTAAAGACCAAAACACAATCACGGTTTTGAAATGCCTTCAAAAGTGAAGTGCCTCATCAAAGTCCAGACTGGGATCTAATTGAGATACCATACCTTTGCAGTTCATGCTAAAAATCCCTATAAGGTGGCAGGATTAAAACTATTCTATAAAGAAGAGTGGATCAAAATTCCTAAGGAGTGACGTAAAACACTCATCAAGCAACAAAACGCTTGATGGCAATTGTTACTAGCAAAGGTAGCATAAAGTATTAAAGTTTAGAATATTGAATGCTGGGGTAGCCTTACATTTTCTAAATCTCTGCTTCAGATATGCCTTCTCTGAGGATGGTGGACCAACAATCATCCCCAAACCAGACCCTTACATTCCTATTGGCCAGCGAGATGGACCTAGTGCGCTTGACCTGCATAAAATAAATGTTCTTTATGGCTGTGGTATGTTAAATGACACACAAACATCTCGAAAAAAAAGGAATTTAAAATAAATTTTAATCTGCTTGATTGTTTTGTTCTCACTTACAGGTGCCAATGAGTAATTAAGTTGAACATCTCAGCTGTACGGTCCTGCCAGATGTATGATGTACACATTCTTGAGTAAATGATGCAGAACTCAAGATAAATTATTTTTGCAGTAGATGTGCTTTTATTATTAAGAGGTCTAAGTTTTTTTTTCAAATTGTGTTTATTGTTTTTAGTGCAAGGCCATTGAATTGTAAAGCACTAGCTAAGCTATGAATCACTCAAATATATACCAGCCATCAATAAACATACTCAGTGCTGTCTTAATAATTCTGTGCCATCCTCTCTGTCACTCCCACTATTTTGTCCGCTTAAATAAAGAAAATGCAACAGAAAATCTTGTGGCCAGTTTCACAATTAGTGTACTGCAGAGATGGGTTATTAAATCTGATCCTCTTATAAACAAAACGACAGCACGGCAGTAATAACATGACCTTGTCTGACAGCACTGAAAACATCAAGAGCCTCACACGTGCTCCCGCAAAATGGTGACTATCTAAACTAGAGTTAAAATAATATATATTATCAAAAATAAAAGTAAATTAAATAAAATTCACAAGTAATTGTCAAATTTGTAGCACTCCAGTTTGAGATGTGCAATATGTTAAAAAAATAATAATAAAATCTCCAATAAATATATTTAAACTTTATGAAATGACGTACGTTTTTACGTTTTTACGTTATGACGTCACGTGGTTGTGAGGACAGTTGAGGAAGGGAGGAGCTACAGTTTTACATTACTGCGCACACACATACACACACGCCACCATAGTCGTTAGCCTCGCATATTAGCATCAGGTAGACGATTTGTCCGTGTAGCTTATTCTATAGCACTAAAAATGAGCGACAATGAGAAAGGCCGGGTATGTATGAACTCTGACGCAATTTTTTAAAATGTTTTTTACTTCCTATGGTGCATGAACAGCAACGAAAAGAGCCATTTGACGAGAGAACTCATATCAACGGTTTTTGTTATTTGTCAACTGACACCACTGACCAAATGCTCACGTTCGTAGCTTAAAATTCCGGTTGTAGCCTCATATGTGAACTTCTCTAACGCATTAAAAACGTTGATGTGATTCTTATAAGATGAACTGTATAATAATTTCCTGCAAAAAACGTACCTTGCTAACTTTAGCTACCTGGCTAATGCTAGCGTTTCAATGTTAACTAGGCCTTAGGCTAACGATGAAGAAGCTGGCTTCCGATTCGTATGCAAGTGATTCGCCTCCAGCTCTTACAAAATATATTTTTAGCAACACGTTAAATTAGATCTGGTGCTAAAACGATAAAAGTCCCACTCATGCAGTTTAGGATTATTTATCGTGCATCCATTTCCTGGGTTACTGAAGGTTGTAGAGTAATAAAATAATCGGTTTTATGTTTTAGCACCTCATTGATTTAAAAATATTTATACATGTGACAAATGTAAACCTTATCTATATATTTAAGCATGTACAGAGATTGTCTTTCACATGAAGCTGTTTTGTCGATTCATAAATAAGAACCTACGAATCGAAACCTATCTTTATTGTTAATTTAGGGTGTAGTTAATGTCTCCTTTCGATTTAGTAACCATTTTGTTAGATGAGAGTTTTAAACAGCAACAAGACAAGAGACATTGCAAGTTAGGCAAACCAAAGTCTTTCATAAATGTCAATGTTTTAAGCATAGAAATTTCATTTTCGATGTGCTTTGATAGAATATTCTAGAGAAAGTCGAGGTGACGCCGTTTTGTTCCGCACGAAATTACATCTTACGTTATGCAATGTGCGTTTCGTTTGGCTCATTTTCAGGGTAGGTTTTATACTTATTTAAAAATATGTACTTCGTTTGGTAATGTTGACTGAACAGCAGTCTGGGGTTTCCTTGTTGGTTTTTGGCGCGCCTAAACCGCGCCATTAAATCGACACGGAAGAATAAAAATAATTTGCTGTTTTAAGTCAAACAGCCTCAAGATTCTTTCATTTGTTTCACCTCGGTCATGCAGGTTGTAATATTCCGCTGTTTAAACAGGCGCTTCAATGAATTGCTCGACTGAGTAGACAATGAAGCACGATGCTGAAGTTGGTGTCCGATTCACAGCTGCAGATTCCTTAAAGGGCTATTTCACAAAATTCGACGAATGCAGTCTTTTTTTCCGCTTTGGTTTGAAATCTAAAATACAAGTAGGTTTATAATTTGAAGCTGGATCATTTTATACACATGAGTATTCAGAAATGCAGTTTGTGATGTGTTTTTTGTGGAAAAATGTAAAACTGCTCCGTTTTTATTTAAATGGTCAGTGGTACAAACCACAGACATGCTGTTAAATCTGTCATTAACCTAGAAGTATGTCTGTACGTTTATCTGGGATGTGTAGAGTTTGAGGTGATCCTATTATCAGCCATTATCAGTAGGTTTTAATTCTATAAAAGCTTTAAAAAAAAATCATAAATTGAGTGCTCACTTCACAAACTGTGTTTTGTTATTAATGTAAAGAGCATACATTAACACAGATCATTGCTGGGTATCTAATTATTTTAGATTAGGAAATGTTTAGGTCAAAATGATCTAGTTTGTAAGTATAACGAAAAAGCCCTTTTATTCACAGAACAAAGCTGAGTTTCCAATCAGACGCGAACATCAGGAACAGCGTAGCTTGTTCATCTTTCCAGTGGTGGGTTTACAAACCCTTCTGCTGAAGTATGAACCTGGCTTTGATTTAGCAAGTGTCGTCCTCACTTGGGAAACACCTCGAATGTTTATCTTCAATCATCTTGTGACTCGTTGAACGCCTGCTTAACCAGTTAGCAGTTTGCCGAAGGGCAGGGCAGATCTGGTTTTTCAGTAAAGATAATTGCACATTGGCATTTACAAGACATGCTTGGTCGCTGCTTTTTGATGGAGGTGAATACAAATGAGTTGTAACTTCGGCTTGAGGTCGTTTTGGTTAACCTAGATTTACTTTATTTTTGGGTAAAATGGGAGATAACGGGGTGGGTTTAATTCTGATTATGACCTTTTCATTTACAGTGGTTTTATCTTCACTATGATAGGAATGCAATTTAACGGGAACTGTTTGAACAAGACTACTTTTATTTTTCTTAAGTAAAATGGATAAGTGTGTTTAAAATTAGGAACAAATAGACGTTTTTTGTGTTCAGAATCTCTGGGTTTCCATCAGACACACACATTGTTGACCAATTGGCTGCGAACGATTTGCAGAACTACTGCATCTTCCCTTTTATTGCAATCTTATTTTGTATTAAATGACCTGTAAGGGATTATAGTGAATGTGGAACCACTGAAAGTGAAATGAATCCAACTAACACTGAGCATTTTGTAAACGTTTAACCTTTGTCACAAAATCCTGATGAAAATTTGAATGAGCGTGCCGTTTAAATTGTAGTCATAAATTCTTCATCCTTTTCTTTTCCATTAAGGTTAAGGTTCGACGAAGAAAATGCAGAAGAAGTCTCATGTCCACTTTATTTTCAGTAATATGAAGCTCAGATGTGTGAAGCTGAATTGTTGAATGCATGCTAAACATGAGGAGGGAAGAACTTTGAGCAGTGTGTGAGAAGGGGAAGTCAGAAGATGTAAGAAAATTGAAGAAAGAAGAGTAATGTGAAGTAATGAAGTTACAGAAATGAAGTTAAGGAAGTAATCTGGATAAGGTCGCTGCGCTAAGTAAATTTCTGGTCTATTTATCCAATGCGTGCATGTCATTGTTATTGAATACATCACACTTTAATTTATGTTATTGCTATTTTAATTTGTCTCTTAATTTCGTAATCTTAATTACCTAATTATACTTGCTGATGTAATCCTAGTGATGCCATCCTTCCACTGGTTAGATAAAATAGCTTTAACCTGCATTCATAATTGCCAATTTCTACATCTTGTGCATTTTTTTATTTTTTCTTTCCTTCAAATTTTCCAGGATAGTTTTAAATCTCAACTACAGAGTTGTAGCACATTTCATCATATTTATCACTTCTTCTGTGACGATAACATGCTTGTGTGTGTGTGTGTGTGTGTGTGTGGTTTGTTCAGGAGTCTCGCTCCGCTTCCAGGAGCGCGACTCCCCGCGCCCCTGAGAAGTCGGCGAGCCGCTCTCCAGCTCGTTCAAAAGATGCCTCCCACCGTTCCCGTTCCAAGTCCTGGTCCCGCTCCAGGTCCAGATCGGGGTGAGATTTATTTTTATTCCGTTTTTTTTTTAAAAGAGCAAATAGTGCCACAGAAATCAGATCCTTCAAGCGTCGTTTTGGATAAATGTTAAAAGTTTGTCTCTGCCGTTTCAGCTCCCATTCTAACCACGGCTCCCATAAGCACTACAGCCATTCCCGGTCGCGCTCCAGGTCCGGCCGGCGCCGGTCCCGCAGCCGCTCCTACAGCGGAGAGCGCCGGCGCAGGAGCCTCAGTCATTCCCCCATGTCGAATCGCCGCAGGCACATCGGCAATCGGGTGTGTTGTTTTAAAAAAATAAGTGTATTCATTCATTATGTTTATGGAGTAGCACAGTATCAGAAAAAAAAACAAAACAAATGGCAATTATTATGATGGTATCCATTGTGAGTAGCCCATGTTTTGTTGTTTTTTTCCCCAATGTTTTGATCTCACGTTACCAGTCTGGAAATAAATATGTATATTTTTGTGTAATTCATTTCTGTCAAATGTAAACTTTTAATTTTCCTGAAACTTCAGGCTAATCCAGATCCAAATGCTTGCCTGGGAGTGTTTGGCCTGAGCCTGTACACCACAGAGAGGGACCTGAGGGACGTCTTCTCTAAATACGGGCCCCTGGCTGATGTTAGCATCGTGTACGACCAGCAGTCCAGGCGCTCCAGGGGCTTTGCTTTTGTTTACTTTGAGAACACAGCTGATGCTAAAGAGGTAACACATTTTATCCAAACAATTATTTTTAAAAACATTTTTAAATAGAAACCCTGCTTTTGATTTTTGTATAAAAACACACTTTGTTTGCTATCAGGCAAAGGACCGAGCGAATGGCATGGAGCTGGACGGTCGTAGAATCCGGGTGGATTTCTCAATCACAAAAAGACCTCACACCCCGACCCCAGGAATCTACATGGGACGGCCCACATAGTACGTCAGCTACAGCAAAGAGAGTGTGTGTGTGGGAATGACTCCTGTGCCTTAAAAAGCTGGTTATTACCCCCTTTTATACAATTGGTTTCTTGTTTTACAATTTAAAACCACTAATTTCACACTTTGTGAATTTATGCCACTTCCAAATTAAGTATAGCAATTTTTTTTTTGTTGGGACCTGTCGCATAAAATCCCCTCGCGGAAAAATACATTTAAGTTGTTTGTCGTGATGTGAAAAAGTTTTAAATCATTTCATGAAGCTTTGTAGGTGTTTTGAAACTTAAGCTCTGATATGCATGGCTGCCTGTAATAGATATCCTGATGAGATGCTGAGCATAAAAACCTTGTGTTTTAAAATTAGACAGGAATATGTTACCTGTGTGCTTTATGGTTTTACATCTGACTGTTTCTTTGTCATCAGTGGCGGCGGCGGTGGCGGAGGTCCCGGTGGTCCCAGGCGCTATTCACGCGACTACGACCGCGGATATGACCGCGGATACGATAGAGGCGGCTATGATCGCTATGACGACAGGGACTACTACAGATCATACAGGTAACACTCCCAGTTTGTCATTTTGCTGATTGCCATTGAAGAATCAAAACTTGGTTCTCTTTGACCTGCTTTTTGTTTTGATTCTAAATGTTATTGGTATGAAAATTTGTTGTAATTTTAGACGAAGATCTCCATCACCATACTACAGAGGAGCATACAGATCTCGATCAAGATCCCGGTCTTATTCTCCTCGTAAGTCCAAATATTACCCGCAGTCGTCTAAAAACGTCCGCTTGTTTGTAGCTTGTAGGGTTTTGGTTTTTAACTAACGGCTGGTTTCCTTCACAGGTCGCTATTGAGCAGATCAGGAAGACATAAATCCCTTATTTCCATGGCTAGATGAGGAGTTTCTGCTGAAGATTTTGACTTTCTTGTAGATATCATATTCTTAAGGTGATATATGGCTTTCTTTAATGTGGAGTTTTATGGGAAACAATTTGTGCAAAGTCCTGAGAGAGCAGAACACCAGCAGTGTAAGCTTAGCAATGTACTGATGTAGAAAGTGTTGGCAGAAAACCTTTTGACCCGTTTCTGCCCCTGTGGTTGTTATCCCTCTGCACAATGTGAAACTTGGAAGATGCTCGTCTGCTTATTCTCAGCTGATTAGTTTATTGTGTAATTTGGAGCTTAAAAATTTCAACTTTGTGTAAATCTTTGTGATTCATTAGGCACTGTTGTTCTCCAGAGATACTTTTTTTTTAACTTCAGAGAACATTCAGTGTCTGGTCATGACAACATACTCCAATTTAACAGACAAATTTCTCATTCAACTCCACATTAAAGAAACCAAACGGATGATGATCACCGCTCTTCCTTTTCCCCATCAATAATCAATGAAAATGGAAAAAATCATTTGAAGCAGTGTGTCCTTGTTTTAAATTTTAAATGTACAGGCCAGTGTTGTTGTTCGAACTGGCGTGTTAATTTATGGGGTTTTCTTGTGTACAAACCGAGTGAGAATTCAGCAAAATTTAAACAAATTAAAAGGGAATAGTTTTCTTTTCCATCAAGACTGGTGTCGTTTTTTTGAAGACTCTGGCATTCTTTCTCTCTATGCTAAAAATCTTTTTTTTATGAATATGCTTTAGATATATAATTTACATACAGCCAAGTCTGCGTTTAACTTTTAGCTTAGAAATGTTTTTAAATGGTGACAAATTTGAGCTTTTGTTTGTGACGTTTGGATTTTTGCACAGAAAATTGACTGTTGTAAACTATGCAGTTGAGTTTTAATCAGAATTTATGCAAAGTTTGTAAAACTCGTGAATCAGTTTGACATTTAGGCTTTGCTTTAAAATACAGTTAAGACCTTCCACACTGGGTCGGATTGGGTTTCTATGTTCATCCCCTCCTGATTCACGGAAATAGTGATATTTGGCTGGGAAGCTGGCATTTCAATAGTTGGATAAACAGTAACTTTGAAGAGTTTTTGTGAGCATTTTGAATTTAATCTTCTGAAACTGGGAAAGGGAAAAAAAACGTGTCCCTGTGAGACATGATGCATTTGCTCACTGCATGACTTTTCTCATAATAAAATCACAGGTAAATTTGCCTTCACAGCTATGAGATCAGGTTATTTTCTTTACCCAGTTCAAACTGATGTTTGCTGCTCCCCACATGAAGAGAAAGAAGTTTCATCAATCAAGAGGAAGCTGAAGTTCAACAACTACCCCTGCTGGTGACTGTGGACCTCTGAAAAGTCCTCAGAAGGGTGTTATAATAGATTACCCAAAGATTAATTTGACCAAGATAAGGTACAAATAATCAGTTTTGTTCTTTGGCTGTTGTAGTTCATCTATAAGACATGTTTTTTGTAGCAGATTAGGTGAATTAACCCTATTTTGGTGTAAATTTACCTTTTAAATGAAACAACCGAATTCTAAGGAAGAGTTGTTTGGTTTCATTTTACAGGAAAGTGGGCAGACACCATATTTAAACTGACACCCCAGGAGGAAGTAGTGTTGAGAAAGTGTTATTTCCTTCAAGTTCTTTGTCAGTATCCAAATAGTTGTTTTACATGTTCAGAAATTTACATAGTGTTTATTTGCATATTTGTGGAAAGTTCAGTTTTTGTTGCTTTTGCTCCAATTTTGATAGGGAATGAAAGCTGTTCTAAAAAAATCAACTGCAAGTTTTAAACCTGTTACTATAATATTCAGTGTTCTGAAAGTGTGTAACATACGCAGGCATTGCAGCAGTGAGGAGGCAGAAACCACCCGTTGCACTGCTGACCACACCTTGGAAATTAATTTCCATGTTCCACCACAAGTCCACATGTATGTGTGTCTCCACGTTCCTCCAAATGTCATGCATTTCCATTCGGGGTGGAAATAATTTGCACAATCCAAAAGCCCAGTGACCCAATTTTCAGAAAACTGCCTAAAAGCAGAAATTAGTATTTTTGAGTTTTATTGGGGGGGGGGGTTTGGAGCTTGCTCTCTCCATTTTTAACTGTTGATTTCTTTTTTTTGACCAGCAGCAAAACAAAACAAAAAACAAAGACCCCACAATAACTGAGCGTGTGTTCTCAGTTTATTGTAGAAAGTAAAGAGCTGTTTTGTAAACAGGACACATGTTGTACATTCCTCTGTTCATACACTGACAGAAACAAGGCGAGAGAGAAGGAGCTGGTCACTCCTGCTGCTGCTGGCACTTTCTGCACTACAGTGGGGTGGCAGTAATGCTCCGAAAGCTCAGGGAAAGAAGTCACATGTAAAGAGAAAAGGATTCGG
Organism: Micropoecilia bifurca; assembly: GCA_903067075.1. NCBI lineage: Eukaryota > Metazoa > Chordata > Actinopteri > Cyprinodontiformes > Poeciliidae > Micropoecilia > Micropoecilia bifurca. The sequence goes on from CAEGAF010061356.1 coordinate 42,332, forward strand.
CTCCTCCCCTTGGGTAACTAGGTACAAGACTACACATCCATGCATGAGCACAGCTGCCACAGCCTTGCAAAGCTTTTGTTTGCAGTCCGCCTTAAAACATGCTTCCCTCCCAAACAAACCCATTTGCAAACACTTACACAACCGCCACAGCAAATAAAAGGATTCATGTGTGCAGCTCCTTCAAGAATCGCCTTCTGTTCTTCTCAGCATTTGGCTTTTCCAACCATTTAGGCTGTGCTCAAAAGGATTTAGAGACTCTCAGCTATTATTTTTAATTATTATTTCTCCAAGAACAATATGTACAGGGACAGCAGTGTGGTTTCACTTTCTTTATTGCTTTTTTTTGTTGTCCGTGTGTTTGTTGAAGGAATGCTTTGGTCTGTATTTCAATGTAAATACTACGAAAATCAAATATTTCTCAAACAGGTGCTGACTGCAGCGAAAGGATCCCAGAAATCCATATTTCTGGCTCCCTCATAAATAATTAAAAGCCTCAACTGAGGGAGGGATCATTGGTTTACTGGTTTAAGTCGACAACGATTTGAATTTTCCACACAGCAGCTCCTATTTACTTCCTCCTTCTCTGCTGGCACAAGGGGAGGGACTGACAAAGATCCCCTGGTCTGACGAGCTTAAAGACTTCAGACTTTCACACTATATGGAATTTCAACTCAATGAATGTAGTGTAATAAATGTTCCTTGGAATGAGTTCATATTCGTAAATATTTGTATGAAAATAGGATTGGTTAAAGTTGCTGAGAAAGTTAAAAAAATATACACATGACTTATGTGGAGCGAAAAACACTTAGAATGACAAATGTTGCTCATAACAGCGTCTATCCGTCCAATCTACCCATTGTCTACACTTGCATATGTTTTCAGGGACATGAACTTATATATTGGCATTAAAATCTATATTATCGCCATGAACTTTGGTGAGGTGCAGCATTTATTGTTTTTTTATTTATTGTCCTCCATTGTCCCCCTTTTTTGGGCCTTCAACTGAGATCAGGATCACGTATTTATTGAAAAGAAATGAACAGTTTCAGTATTTTAAAGTGACAGTCTGTAAACGCTGTGTGGACTTTAAACATCTTGTACTGTTTTAAAAATAATTACTGAAACAAGCTAATTATTTGAACATACGGCCTTGAAAACATTCACTTACATTATAAAATGTAAAGAAATAAAAATGATCTATTTAAACACAAAAATAAAAAATAAAAAAAATGGGGCAAAGGGGGAGTCGGTTGCCGCCGTAAACCCTATAAAGTTCATGTCAGGTTAATCTTGTCCGATTTTGCTGTAAAAACCTTCAAATTATTAGAGCCCCCCCCCCGCCCCCCATGTAGAGCCGCCCTTTCGAGACTTTCTGGCAGCGGCCCTGCACTTCCCTTCTCCTCTCACTCCAAACCAAGCCAAGCCCCTTACTCCCATGCAACCTGGAGGCCCTTATTATGATTTGATGAAATAACCCCCCTCTGCCTGCTTTAAGCCCATCCCTTTCGCAGAACACAGCCCAGTCACCACCATGCCCCTGTGTGCGCCGGACGAGCGGCACATGCACCTCCAAACATTTTTTTTTCTTGTGATTTTTAAGGGAGATTTTGTTTAGAGGCGGCGCTTGTTGGCTCCGGAGTAATAGCGTCGTAACGACACTTTTTTTTTTTTTTTTTTTTTTTTTTGCCTCACCTCACCACCGCCACCCCCCAGTCCCTGTTGAAAGAGTTTGACCAGGGCCAGAGTTGGTCGGTAAACTGGGGGGGTCGCTCATTTAGCTCCCTATTATTCTGGAGGACGATTTTTCTTCCCGCCCCCCCCCCCCACGCGCCCCCCGAAAATACATTTTATGATTTTTTTTTTATTTTATTTTTCAAAAATTGCTTTCTGCTGCTCTCAATATCGTCTCACTCTTGAGATCTTGGCAAAAAGCCTTTTGAGATTTTGCGCCCCCCCTCCCACCTTCTTTCTGCTCTTCAGATCATGAACAAACTATATGTTGGGAATTTAAGTCCTTCGGTCACAGTCGAGGACTTGGAGCAGCTCTTCGGGGAGACGGAGCTGCCAGCGCCCGAGCAGGTCCTGCTAAAATCCGGCTATGCTTTTGTGGACTTCCCCGACCAGAACTCGGCCATAAAGGCTATAGAGACTCTCTCTGGTAAGTGTGTGGATTTTGATATTTGCGCTGAGTGATGCTTGCTCGCTGCTGACAGGGGGGGGGGGGGGGGGAAGAAAATCACACTACAGTAGGTCAAAGTAGGGGAAGAAAATGTGGAATAGGCTATTTATTATTTTGGTTTCTTTACAGAACAAATAGATACGTAAATAAATGAAATCGACAACAAATCCGTGTTTAGCACGGGACGGTGTTTGTGATTAGAGTTGGAGATATTGGATAAAATGATCGATCCCACGCAGGACACACGAGAAAGATATATTTTTGTGAAAGAGGAAAACACGCGCGGTCTTAACGCAAATTTCCACGCGCAAGAATCCACCTTTTTAATTCCTCATTTTTATATATATATATATTAAGAAGATTCCGATAGTGCATGGCGCTACTTTCTTTCTTTCTTTCCTTCTTTTTTTCGCGATCAGCCGCTGGAATGTATATGGGATGGTCTCTGACTGACTTGACTGGGTTCGGGTAGGCATAATTATTTTTCACTTATTTTTTCGTCCTGATTTTATTGGCGAGCGCAGCGCGGGGCCAGCGCGGAAAACTTGTCGGATCCCTGACCCCCCGGTGTCCGGCTATGTTTTTACGAGGTGTCTTGGAGGTGGGTCACGGGGGTCCGGAGGAAAAAGGGCTCATAAACAGGTAGCTGAGTGTTGGAGGAGGAGGAGGTGGAGTGAAGGGGGGAGGAGGAGGACGAGGAGGTGAGACGCTTAATTCCGTGCTGCGCCAGGCCACTCGCTCCTTCTATTTTTACGCGATAGTAACCAAAAAAAAAAAAAAAACAAAAACACGGTGGACGCACCTAACCTAACATCTGCTTGGTGTTGTATTCTTTACAGGAGAAACGTATATCCCCCCCCCCCACCCTCCCTCATTGCAACGCTTGTGGGAGTGGAAAGCATGGCTGCCCAGTCCCCTCACCTCCACCCCCCCCTCCACCCCCCACTCATACACTACTACTATATAAGCTCATTAAGCTTCGTTACGGCGCACGGAATGTCCTTCCAAAGTGGTTGGAATAAATGCAAATGTGTGCGCCACGATGCGCCCCCCCCCTCCCCCGAGTACTTTCTTTAAAATATATATATATATATATATATATATATATATATATATATATATATATATATATATGAGTGGGGGGACGCACCTACTTTTCGTGAAGTGTTTGGCCGGCGTGCATTGTTGCAGACACATGACTTAACACTGTCCACATTCTCGCCCCTGCAGGTAAAGTTGAATTGCACGGAAAGCTGATAGAGGTAGACTACTCTGTTCCCAAAAAGCTACGGTAGGCGCTTACACACACACCCACACACACCTATACTGTGCTGTTACCCCATGTCTGAGTGAGTGAGTGAGTGAATGTGTGTGTGTGTGTGCCTGCGTTTGTGACCTGTAGGCTTCCGCTGTGAAATATAGTAAGCCACATTTCCCTGTTTTTCTCGTGAGATTTCTGCCAGCCTTGTTGTTGTTGTAGTTGCTTCTGCTGCTGTTGTTGTTGTTGTTGCTTGGCGATGAAAGCTCCTAATTGTGCGTGTGGCCAAACAAACAAAAGAACGAAAAGCGACACACACACACACACAAAAAAAGACAGTTTAGTCCCAACATCCGCAGAACACAGCCGTGGCTGCTGCCATGTTGCGTGATCTGCAAGCGAGGGCTGTATCCCACACGCAAACACACACACACACACACACACACACACACACACACACACACACACACACACACACACACACACACACATGCAGCATGCAAGACATGGCACGTTTGGGTCCTGATTGGGTTTATTCTGTGTTTGTATATGATGTGAATGTAGCATTTCTGTGTATGTAGACGATAAGGCTAAGTTTCATTATGTGCTGGATCCCTTATCGGCACAATGAGTTGCAGTCACTCAACCTTCCTCACTGGATACTATATAATATATAGACTTGATGCATTTGTGGGCTCGAAAGCATGTAAAAACCTTCGAGTTTTTAAAAAATGTTTAGAAAACACCGTCTTTAGGTGTGTGACGCTGTTTTTACGTAGCCAAATTAAATACATGTAATTATAATTGTTTATCTCTAAGGTAAAAAAGTACATTGCGTGACAAAAAAAAGGTAAATATTCAACCCCCTTTGTGCAAGAACACGTGACCCCTACTTCATGTGAGTCCTCCCCCTTTTTTTAGTGCAAAGCCACACTTTCCTGTATTAGAGCCCATTTTCTTCGCCCCTGCCGCCCCCCTTCATAGAGCGTTATTTACGTTTAGATTGCGCTACAGTCGAGGAAAACGTGCATTCTCCTCCCCGCTTTACGGCGCGATCTGCGAGGCGCAAACATGGTGTCAAAGCCTGCGCCACTCCCCTGAGTTAATGCGCACGTAGGCCGTGGAAAAGCTGGAGGAGCCCTCCTATAATGGCTGCCATGATGATGGCCCTGCGCTCTGCTGCTCGCCTGCACGGCTATAGGCGGACACCAGCACGCAGCAAAATGTCCATACAGTGCATGTGACTGGCCGCATGTGTCCAATCGGCGGTGTGTATGTGCAGCTGCTGGACCCGCAGAGCGTGTTTCCCCGTAAAGAAGGAAAAAAGAAAAAGAAAAAAGAAGGGGGCCTTTAAGCGGAATCTTCGCCATGTCTGCGAGGTCCATGAACCCGGCAGCGGGCGATGCGTACAGGTGTTCATGTTGAAAACACTAGAGTCAACTGGATGATCCAACTTTTAATTAAATCAAATACAGTGGTTTATCACGTAAAAAAAATAATAATGCGAAAGATTCTAAATTAACCTTTGAATTTGTGGATTTACTTTTAACAACAGCGCTCTGGAAAAAAAACGTAATTAATGTTACATTTTGGTGTATTTTAATTCAGTTGTATTAAGTGTGATCGCCAAACGTAAAGGATATTTGCAGATCATTATATTTAAATTGTCTAATTTTGTGAGGTGATTACCTTTAGGTTAAATTGTAAAAAAAAAAAAAAAAAAACACAGCGTAACGTGTATTTAGTTTACATTTGCATGCGAAAGTGGGAACCAGACTGATCATTACTTTACTGCAAATATATTTTCAGATTAGTTTGTGTGTAGTGTGTAACTTTGGAACAAGTAATCACATTTTAACTGAGCTTAAATGATACAAAATCATATCTTGGAGTGATTTAACCTATTTTTTGAGCTAAAGTAGAACTTAAAAATAATTATTAGTTTACCTTAAGTATTTTTGCTCATTAGTGTAGTTAAAGGGGACTGTCTTGGAATCACTAAGAATGTTTTAGTTTGACTTAAATTTCAGAGAAACAAAGCTTGAGGTGCATTTAAAATAATGTTATGTAGTCACCTGTACTAAACTGTGTATAAATGTACAGTTTACAGCTATTTTGAATACATCAGCAGTACAATGCAAATCAGCTTCGTTCTCTAAATACATTTTAAAATGCAGTGTAAGTGAACGTTTTATTTGGAAGCAACATGCTTTAGGCATGTTTTTATTTGTTCAATTTAATTTAAAATACTTAAATTGTTGTTGTCTGAAGGTCATCACTTCATTTTTACAAGAAAATAAACAGATCCAGTTAATGCACAGCTATACAGAAATACACAATAAATCAAATCCAGGCTAATATGGATTTAGTGGCACAATCCCGTCTGTTTCTATATACAATTTATAACAATAAGTTGTAAGTCCATATGTTATATGGAAAACACATGATCTTTTTGACCTTCAAACCATTCCAACTAAAATACATTTTCTCTTCAGTAATTAATAGAAGTTATTTCTTTTCCTTTACACATTAACTACATGTATGTGTGCACTTATGTGAAAACAATAAAATATACATTATAAATTATATTTAATTGCACTATGTAGAGACTGAAATGTATATTTACACATTGCTGGTGAGGACTTGATTAATGTCATTTATGCAGGTTTTCCTTTAAAGTTATAATTTTTTAGAATTCTAATTTTATGTAAAAACCTGTATTTAAGTACTGGATTTTGGCAAATCCAGCACTTAAATAAGTGTAAAAAAATTGTAACTTTACTTCACATGTCGTGAATGTATCATTAAATGAGGGATGTGGAATCTTAAATCCTATTTGCTACCTGAGTTTTTTTTAAATTCAGGCCTGCTGAAGTTTGAACTGCTGAACTGTTGTTTGGTTTTGACATGAAATATTAACCACGTGGAATAGGGGTGTATTTACATTACTAAACAAATTAGGTATAATATTAAAAAAAACTGTAGTTAAAAAAAAGACAACCCCAAATGAGACTGGTTGATTGGATGATGTGCTTGTGGTAACATTTACTGATCATGTGAGGAACTGTGCCTTGTTTTAAAATGTGGTTTTGAGGTGCGAGATCAGGAGGTTTTCACATCTGATTTATCAATAAAACGTAACTTCTGTGTGCACTGTTTTGTGCTTTGGTGCTTTCAAATCAATTCAGACAAACCAGAAGTATTCTAAATCATAAGAGATTTTTTAACATTTAAGAGAAAATAAAATAATTTGATACAAAACAGTTGCAATATTAGAAAAAAACCTTTTAGCTTTAAATTCCTTGAGCATTTTGATTACTTAGCCATTGCTTTATTAATGTACAATTCTAATAACAGAGAAATTACTGCATATAAAAAGCACAATTAAGACATGTTGCATATTATTTCCAAATCGCGTTAATCTAAAATCGTAGTCTTAAAATACACCATTTGTGTAAGTAAATGTTTCAGCAGAACTCAGAAATTAACGAAAAGTATACAAGATTGTTGTGATATTTTTAGAGGTACAAAACATTTTTAAATTATTTATGGAATGCCTTTATTTTTAGAAAAAGTAAAGTAAAGTTTGTTTGCTGTAATATTAACAAATCCTCTCTTTTTTTGTATTTTCTTCTTGTTTACTTAATGGCAGCTTTTTCAAGGAGCAAATCAGAGGAAGAAGAAACAGTTTTTGTTGAACAGCCTTAAATTGATCCGGGTGTGATCTGAATGACATGCTGCTTATGGATAAAAGGCTCCAGCTGTGAGCTTGATCAATAGTCAGTTATCAATATTCAGCTAGATGCAGTTGTTGAGTGATCAGAATGGCTGCTGGCCTGAATGAGCTGAAATGTTTGTGGTTACCTGTCTGATGCATCCTTTATACACTTACATATGGCAAGTCATAAACTTCAGATTGACTGCTGACACTTGAGTTGAGGCGAAATGAGAATAATTATTTCTTTTATGTGCTCATTTTTTAAATATATATATGCTCCCCCTCACCCCCATCACCCCCCATTATTTTCTGGGTGTAAACATCTGCATTGCACCACGTTGCTGGCCCCTTGTCCACATCTGTGTGTTTGGGCTGTCAAAGACTGCACTCTGAGTCTAAACAACGAAACATGATAGCCATCAGTTGATCCACTTTGAATCCAATGATACTCCCCGGTTGATCCGGGTGGGAAGAGGGGGGAGTGGGGGGAGAAACGCTCCTGGTCTGGGCTGCGGTTTTGACATCCGGAGCCACATTTAGCGCTCACCTGGCTGCAGGAGGAAGATCTGGGATGCTTGAAAGATGCTTGGAGACGCCAGGCTTAAAGAGCTCTTCAATTCAATATGCTTAACACTGAAGTCATAGGAAACAGGGTAGCGCTTTGTCAGTGTACACATAAAAAATTAGTCACGAATGAGCTCGAAGCATTTAGTTTTAGTGCTGCATTTAAAATCTGCCTCTTTCAAGTGCTACACAATTTGTACAGCAATTATTTACTTTTTTCTGAAAGTTTTTTTACATTTTTATTTTTTTTTATCCTCCAGTCTCCTGAAGTGGAAACCGGCTTTCTAGCGTGTCAGAGCGCATATAGCTTAAGGGAGCAGTGAGGATCAGATGTGAAAGAATTGTAAATTCATTGTGTGCCTATCAGATCTGTGAAATCGTTGTCTAAGCTTCCTGAGAGTTGGAAGCTCCCTAATATTTTTATCCGACCCTTCCACGTGTTTCACTGCAGCATCTGTAGAGATCCACTTCTCAAGAAGCTTTTTTTTCTTTCTCCTTTTTCTTCTTCTTCTCGCTGTACAACCTGTTGCATGACTAGTTCGTTAATACGGCTCTACACTCATTAAAAGCAGGATTTAATAATCAGCAAAGCAACTGTGGACAGCAGCATGGGGTAGTGAGGAGGTGTGGATGGTGTGGCTGGGATGAGGAGGATCCCTCTGAGATGATGACCTAGCTTGTGACTAAGCTAAAGAAATATACAACAAATGAAAGCGGAAAGTTTCCACCTGAGGGGAAATCACGCGATCACAGCTTCTGCCATACGAGCCGTGGGTCTTCTTATTTAATCTCTGAGTGGTTATATTAATGTGGATACAGCCTGTCATGGACACAAAGTAAACCCCTTATTGATTAGGGATGAGAGTCATAAAGCCTCCTGGAGCAGAGCTACTTCAGCCATTTTCCCTCAAACAGCCTGCGAGAAAATCTGTCCTTGATGATTTATTCTTATTGGCTCGTGGAGGTCAGCTGTTTGAGGAGAAGAAAAGAGAAATGTTAATTTTGGCTACACATGGACCGGTTACTTGTGTCAAGGTTTGCTATGGGCTAAGAAACAAAAAAAAAAGGTTCTGTCTCACTCTTCCTACCATTTAATGTTCTTTTATTGAGATGTAAAAGAAGGTGCCGGAGTGGCCAGTCTCCTTTGGCTGCGTGGCGCATTAAGTAATGCAGTGGTGCCCCTCCCCTACCTGTTCCCGCACACTGCTCGTCAGCTTACTGAAATAAGATCTGTAGTTGAAACCAGGTATCTCTTAATTTTAGGTCCTTTAGAATCATCAAAAGAATTTCCATTTGGTAAACGATAAATTCATAAGAGAGATAATTTATTAAAAACATTTTGCCACTCTCCTCAGATTGACAAATGTACATAAACTAAGTCTATTAAGCCTTCAAAGAATTTGGGAAAAGCTCTGACGATGATATCATGACTTTATTCTGATAGATTATTGCCTATCGTTTAAGTTAAATGGAGGCAACACCTCAAACACACAGCTTCCTTGTGTGACATGATGTAAAAATCAAGACATTATCCAAGTTGTCAGGAAGAGAAGTGTGTTTCCTCTATGGGTCCAGCCATTACTCTTTTAGGAAACGGGACAAACTGTGTGTCTCAGAGACTAATGTGTTTTTCTGTGAAATATGTGAAAAGCAAAAGAAAGTTGTGAAAATTAATTGTGAGAAGAAAAGGAAAGTTTTTATCAGTTCTAATTGACTGAAGCTAATATATAAAAAAGTCATTATCCACAGTGAAACAAGTGGTCGGGCTGAAAGACTACTCAGGAGTGAAGAAGTCATTATTCCAAAAGGAACATAAAAGCCATATAGAGAGATGAAGGTGTTCATATTTGGAGATGTAGGGTGAATTTTGCCATATTGATTTGGAGAAAAACGGTGAAGGTTGCCAGACTGAGAGCATTTTTTGAATGGTGACGCATGTGAGTGACAGTACAATGCTGTCTGCGTGTTTTCTGGTGTAAGTGGGACTTGTACACTTTACAAAATGGATGGCATCATGAGGAAATAACGTTTTGTTGAAATTTTGAAGCAACATAAAAAGTTAAAGCTTCACTAGAAAAATCTTTTTTTTTAACCACCTAATTAGTTACAAAATGGCCTCAGGACAACAAAGTCAGTGTTTTTTAGTGGCCATTACAAAGTCCAGTCTTAATCACATAGAAAATTCATGGGAAAAGCTAAAAAGGTGAGTGTGAGCAAGGCGACCTACAAACCTGATTCAGTTACCCCAGTTCTATTGGCAAAAATCTAGACAAACTTATTCCAAATACAAGGATAATGTCTGGAAACTTCTGAGTTTTAATAGTTCTCTTCTTATTGTTGAATCCAGCTACTAGAGATATGTTTGGTAATTCTAACTGCTCTAAAAATTCAGCCTGGTTTATTTTCAGACCATGTGGAAAAACAGAAGTAATGCAGGTTTCTGTACTGTGTATGAAAATTCGGGTATCAAGCAACTTTACAACAACTCTGCAGTATCCTAAAGTGCAGCACATAGGATACAAGGAAACAATGGGATAGTTTGATAAAAGTAACACAGAAATGTCACAAAAGTTATCATTAATTTAAACATGTTTCATAGCAGCTTCGTTGTAAAAAGCAGTCCGGGGCAGAGTCCATGGAATAAAAGATTATATTAGCTCCATGTAATGGCACGATTAAAGTCTTTTTCTTGGTTAGAGTGAGATAGAATAGAAGTACTTTATTCATCCCAGCCGGGAAATTACTGATAGGTGTACGCATGTCAGCTTTCTGCGCAAGAAACAGTTGCTTTTCTGTTTAAAGTAAGTGCAGCTCCATCATGTAATGCAGTTTTGTTCCAAATGTCTGTGAAAACTGTGACGTTGTTGTGTTTTTCTGAAGATTTTCACACTTTGAAATCTCATGCTGGTCCATCCATGGTTGTCTATCAAGATACAGAAAGGGAAACGTGGCGCTGCTCTCATCTCATTTAGACACTGATGTGAGCAGATGTTCGAGGTATAGCTGCTAATCAGGCTTTTATGAATCGCTGGCGTCCTTAAATTTGGTGGATGTGATTTAATGAGATATAAATCAGAATTACGAGTCTGCGCTCAAGTTCTTTTACTGGAGACAAAATAAAATTCAAAGAAGCAAGGTCTCCTTTGTCTTCAGCCATCCCCCCCCTTGGTCGTTGTTTTTTTTCTTTTGTCCGTGATCAGCATAGGAACAGAGAAGTCACGTAGAAATGACAGAGCAGAGACAGAAATGTCAACTGCTTCAGTTTGGATATCAAGCTGAGCATTTCCAGGCTTTGAGTGAAGCTGGTTGTCACAGCGGGCCGACGAGGGCGTGGCGTTCTGAGAGGGTGGGCAGCTGAGGCGCGCAGCAGGTGGCATTTCTCACACTGGCAGAACAACCCCCTCCCCCGTGCTTGTGCCGTATCATCACCATATAAAACTGCTTCGCTGGTACAACTTAAGACCCCTGATGGTTTTCGAACAGGTGAAGCATCTAAAGGAGCCAATCAGGTTTGAGACGGAGCTGAGACTTAAATTCTCAGAGGGAATGTTGTCGACCCACAGCTGGTCATATAGACTGCTTGATTTGGGATTTTTGAGTCTTTAAAAGTTTCTCTTGTCTTTTTAGAATGAACTGACATCGGATCCAAAGATGGAACAGATTCCTCTTGAAATTCCTCTTGTGAAAGCTTATTTAATGCTAATTGGCATCACAGATTAATTGCATAGTAGTGCAATGGGATAGACCAGAGTCTGAAATATAGAATAGATAGGTATTAAATTTAGTAGAAGGGTGACTATTCATGCTTTTTGTGACCATAAATATTTACAAACAGCCAAATTTCTTTTTCATGTAAGTAAGGAAAGGGTATAGAAACCTTCCTTTCAGCCAGCCGACTGGTAGTGCACAACACAAGCTGGAGGTGTAATGTTGCGTGTTATGCAGTTTTGAAAATTTGAACAAAATACAGTAACTTGTGCTGAATGATCTAAGGAAATTAAATAATTGAGGTATAGTTGTACAAGCATCCATTCTACTGGTCGGATTAATTCTTTTACATGGAACGCATTAAGGCATCTACCTTGAAATACAACAACGTTGCCATTATTCTATCCAAGCATTCCATAGCAATTGAGAGCATGCACATTGATATTGTGATGCAATATATTGTGCAAGTCCACAAGTAACCCTGAAAAGCACAAAAGTTCCACAGTAGTTGCTAAATATTTTCTAACATGGCATTTAAAGACAAAAAAGGCATAAAAAGAAATATTCTCAATCGTAAACAAACAGATGTTGGAAGCCTGATTTTCTTATTGCTGTTTGGATTTTGTCACTCATTTTTCTCTGAGCCTCTCAGACTTTCAGACTGCGACTGAATTTACAATTTGCGTGAAAATTTTATTCAGGATCCGAGAACCCCTGCATTTTGTTCCCAGCAGAAGTAAACAAACTCAATAGTAGAGCCCAAAGCTGCACTTAAAAGTAGGGATGTGCCGATCAGGTTTTTTCCTGCCGATACCGATACCGATCACCCCTGAGGGCCGATCGCCGATTCCGATCCCCGATACCGATCACATAATTATTATTTATTTATTTTTTATCATA